>JANSTQ010115535.1:0-25160 GCA_026167885.1 Bergia puertoricense
GGGGGAGGGGGATCAAATTCAACCTCTCCCCTTGATTTTTTTTTTTTACATTTTCGTAGAATTTTTTTTATATAATCCTAAACGCTTTCTAGTAGCTGTTGCTTATTACTAAACACGTATTTTAACGTTTATTTGAAGTTTCTACCCCCTTTGGTTCTTTAGGAATTCATTTTTCAAAGTTGATGCAAATCAGTTTCAAGTTGCTTTTTTAAAAACAGAAACATTATTTCATTTTAAGGCTATATTTTAGCACTTCAAACTTCAAAATCAAATTTTTGTTGCTAATTTTGTGTTTTTCATTACAACAATGCATAGTGAACTTTGTTTGCTTGATATGAAGAAAAATGAAAACACCAGGAAAACTATTGGAAAATACGTTTTCAAAAAGGTGACGCCATTTATTTGACTACGGTAACCACGGAAACTAGTTAGAAACCACGTGACTAACTTTAATTACAAGTACAAAGACAGCTGATTACACGTGCCAAATTTCAAGTCAAACTGTTGAAATGTATCGAAAGTAGAGAGGATGGGGGAGGAGGGGAGTTCCGATTGAACCCCCTCAAGCTTTCGTGTAACTTTAAAAGGCTGATGCTTTCCAGGGTTAATACCATTTATCACGCCAATGTTGAGCGCCAGAGGGAAATTCTGAGACACAAATTGATTATCAGACTGACCGGAACCTGTTTTATTTCTGAGGCTGAACAAGTTCCCTATAATATGTTGGGAGTTTGAAACGCTACATTTCAGCCTGTAGGTACTTTATCTACTAGGTTTTTGTAGTGCTTAATGTTAAATGCTCATAACTCTGTTATCTTTTATCACCATCGAGTAAGTTTTCGCTGAAATAAAGTTCATGAATAAGGATTTACAGGCTTTTTTTTATAAGAACCAGTAAATTTTGACTGAGCGTTACTGTTCTAAATTTTTACGACAACATGAGCCTCAAATGTTCTTCATTTGTTCTTGCGCCTACGCATGAGTTAACAAAAATATGTTCGGAAATTGGAAACTCTTAAGTTAATAAACGTCGCTGGACTGCTTTCGCGGATGTTGTGGAGTGAAAAGAATGACATTTCAGCCAGGAATGAACGAGCAAACACTCCTTTAGATCTTCTGTGAAAAACAGTACAATGCATCCTGTTTGTACCTCTATATCTGAGTTGGTTTCTGGGTGAATTGAGTGTCTTATTTGTTGTCCCAAGAACAAGTTAATTCGTGTTGGAATCTGAGCCTCGATTGTTCTTAGGTTGTTCTTAATTTTTAGGCCAATTTAAGTCTGTAGCGTGTAGCGGCTTTAGCTTAGTTTGAAAGTTCAAGGTCGATTTGACTTCAAATGTCGTAACCCTGATCTCATTTCACTTTACTTTCCCGTCCTCGACTTGAAAAAATCCCAAGCCATTAAACTTACTGACTGATAGTGTCCTTTTAATTAATCCTGTTGGCAAAGGCGCTTGAAAGTCTTCGGTTTGCTGTAGCTGTGCGGTCGTTAGTGCCTGTGTTTGGAAAAGAGTGATCGAATGTTAAACCTTATCTCTCCCCAGAGGCACCCCCCGCCCCTAAAATTAGCCACTTCTCTCTGTTTCTGTGGAAAGGATTCGTCATGTTTTCGGTTGAGAACACCGTCCAAGCTGCAGCTAATCTCACTTCTTTTTTTTTTCAAGTGAAAAATGCGTGATTGGGAAGTTCGGTAATTAGTGATGCCTCACCCATCTACCGAGTCACTTCTCTGTTTCTGCACAAAGAGAAGAAGAAGGTTATATTTTCGGTTGAAAACAACGTGTCAGCTGCAGCTAATCTCACTATTTATAATTCGACTGAAAAATGCATGATCGCGGAGTTGGGTAACTAGTGATGCCGCGATATGTTTTGTTGAGGGTGATGGAGTTTCGTAAATTAATGCCAGAAAAAGTAACAAATGCAGCAAAAATCACCTTTTTGTGACAGAAATCCAACTGAATGGGAAAAAAAAATGGACAGGCCAACAACAATTAGAATCATAATTAGGCGGTGCTGTAAGAGACGAACTGCAAGATTGAACTCTGAATGAAGTTAAACAGAGAATAATTTTAGATTTTTAAGATATGTACAACAGGAAACCTTTTTTTTGTGCTAACGCGCTCGATAACAATAACAGTCGCAAAGTTTTACGACTTTAACAGATCAATTTGGTTGGTTTAAAACACTCACAAAATGTTTACAACACAGGGGTGTCCGTATTAGAGAGGTGTCCATTTTAGAGAGAAGTCCATATTAAAAAGGTATCCATACCATATAGGTGTCTGTATTTCAGAGGTATCCGTAATAAGTGCACTAAGACAGTAAATAACTGAAACAAATACTTTTAGTGTCTAATCCGTTCTTAAAGGTCTCTTGCTAAATCTACATTGTTTGAAACACAGTGGAAACGCGTATAAAGGTGTAAAACGTTCACAAGAACAAATCGAACAAAAGGTGGAAACGCGTATAAAGGTGTAAAACGTTCACAAGAACAAATCGAACAAAAGTTTTAGCCAGCATATGTGGCTGACATGTTCTTATAAAAATCATTGCTAGCTTGTAAAAGTTCTTTTGTTTCTTAAGAAATTATTGTTCAAATAGTAGGACATTAATTTATACGGATTGACAAAATGGAATTTGCGCCACTGGATGAAATTCGGGCATCTAAGTAGATAAAAGTTGTTTGAAGCTATGTAAATGAAAACCGTTTACTGATCCTTTGAGATCTAAAGTTCCGAGTTTGAAAATGAATCCCTTTTCTTTCCTCTTCCCAGTGTTGGGGGTTTTAAGTGGCAAAGTTCAGCCTGCAGGTTATTAATCCATAAGTTGTTATAGTGCAGCTTATTTGTAAAAATCCATAACATCCCTAGGCCCCACTGCGCGAAGGAGAGAAGGCGGCAGCTTTGGAGTCAAATAACTCTCTTGTTCTCATTTGTAAATATTCATAACTCTGTTGTCCTTTAATGTAACTGAGTGAAGTATTCATTAACATCATGCAAGTCAATGAGTAGCAATTTAGCGGCATTAGCTTAGCTTGAATTCCCAAGGTCTATTTTGCGCAAACTGTCCTAACCCTAATCCCATTTTACTCCTCCCCCTCCCCCCTGTCGAGAGGTTAACAAAAGAACAAACCATTAGACTTACTGACTGATAACACCAATCCCAAATATCTTTTTGACAGGCGCGTGTAAAGGTCTTCGGTTTGCTGTAGCTGTGCGGTCGTTAGTGCCTGTGATTGGAAAAGAGTGATCGAATGTTAAACCTTATCTCTCCCCAGAGGCACCTCCCCTAAAATTAGCCACTTCTCTCTGTTTCTGTGGTAAGAATTCGTCATGTTTTCGGTTGAAAACACCGTCCTAGCTGCAGCTAATCTCACTTCTTTTTTTTATTTCAGGTGAAAAACGTATGAAGGGGAAGTTCGGTAATTAGTGATGCCACGATATGTTTTGTTGAGAGTGAAAACGTTTCATAAAATGACGCCAGAAATTGCAACAAAATCGCATTTTTTATCAGATATCCAATTAAAAGGCAAGAAAAAAATGAAAAATTTAACAACAATTAGAATAAAAAATGCTACATTATACAGCAAAAAACGGTGGTGAAAGAGACGAACTGCAAGGTTGAACTCTGAACGATGTTGAACAGAAAGCAGTTTTAGGTGTCTCAGATGTACTACAGGAAACCTTTTTCCTTGCTAACGCGATTGATGTCGATTAACGTCGTGAAGTTTAAAAAGGATTCATGACTTTAACGTACAGGTTAGTTTGGTTGGTTTAAAACACTTCCTGTAACACTCACAAAATGTCCACAACACCGTTTGTATGTTCCGAGCAATGTTTTATATAATAAAGGAGAATCGTAAGTAACATGGACTCTAATGTATATAAACCTAAATAACAATATTTCTTGAAACTAGGCCATCAATACGAAGCCCGTAGCTAAGAAAAGGAGTCTCGTAAAGAATCCGAGGCATCTGATAGACCAAAAAAACTCTTTGCTCATAGCTGTCCTCTTTTTTTTTATCACAATTGAGTAAAGTTCTCACTAAAAGAAAGTTCTTACTTTTTCAAATTGATATCCAAAAGAAAGAGGGAAAAATGAACTAGCTAATGACAGTTAGAATCAAGAATGTCACATTAAACGACAAAAGAGGCGATGCTGTAAGAAACGAACTGCGAGACTGATTTCTGAATGATGTTTAAATCAAAGTAATTTTAGCCGGGTATCTCAGACGTTTTTACAGGAAATCTTTTTCCGCGCTCGATGTGGATTACAAAGACACACGGCCAGATGGCTTTTTATAGATTCATTTGGTTGGTTTTAGACCGGCTCACGAAGAAATTAATTTGTGGGGATCAAAAACATCGAATCGTACTACTCGTTAAAATTCATAGCATCTAGTTCGCTAAAAAATGTTCGAAACCGTTCATTGATCCCGTGGAGAGCTGCGGTTCTGAGTTTGAAAATGAATCGTTATTCTTTCCTTATCCCAATGTTGGGGATTTTAAGTGTCAAACTTTAACCTGTAGATTCTTAATCAATAGGCTCTTATAGTGCTTATTTTTAAATACTCATAACTCCGTTGTCTTTTACCGCAACTGAGTGAAGTCTTTATTAAAATCAAGTCCATAAATAGTAATTTAGCGGCTTTAGGTTAGTGTGAAAGTTCAAGGTTTTATTGCGCAAAAATCCTAACCCTAATCCTCATTTTATTTCCCCCCAGTCGAGGAAAAAGGAAAAACCATTAAACTTACTGAATGAAAACACCAATCCCAAATATCCTGTTGGCAAACGCGTTGCTGTAGCTGTGCGTTCGTTAGTGCCTCTGTTTGGAAAAGAGCGATCGAATATGAAACCTTAACACTCCCCATACGCACGTTAGTAAGATTTCGTTATATTTTCGGTGGCTTAGACTTACAAAAATCCTTAATGCTCTTTTGTGCAGAATTCAAAAGGCGCCCCTCGACAGACAATAGTTAGACACGACCTCAACTCCAGAAATAATCTTTCAGATTAGTCTTCAGCGAGTTGAGAAGTACCCGATTTCTCAGTTAAGATTTGGTGTGTTTACATTTTATTTAGTTTCGTTGATAGGAAATATTTTCTAAAATTAACGTTTTCACTTTGGATCTGCGAGGAACTGACGGTGAAACGACTGTTAACGTTCACACGGTGATAATGTGAAAGCCTACGTTGAAAATTGAAGGAGATAAATAACTTTCAATCAGGAAACGAATATCAGCCTGAGCTGACTTTTGTCTATAATATTAAGAGGTTCTCTTATAAAAACAAAGCGTGTAGCGGCTTTAGTTTAGTTTGAATGTTCAAGGTCGATTTCACGTCAATTGTCGTAACCCTAATCCCATTTTACGACTTTAAGACGTAAGGACGGCATTTATGTTTTCAATGTAATCTCCAACTAGTTTCTTCATTTGCTCCTCTCTGTCCAAGTTCAGTGCTGCAGTGAGATCAGTGATAATGCAGTCTGATCTCTTTATTACGGACACCGAAGGGACGGAGTCGAGTGTCCGTATTGGAGAGGTGTCTGTATTACAGGGTTCTTCCCCTAATCCCAATCTAAAATTTAAGGACTTTCTGAGGACTTTTCATGGTACAATAAAGTCATTTCTATGAACCCGCGGTAAAAGCATGTTGCACCCAAATACAAGAAAAAAGCATCCTAAAATCTAGCAAAGTAGCCTCTGATTTAAATAAATTTTAAAGGACATGCAAAACAAAGCTTGGTCTATTTGTTAACATATTAGAAAAACTGACTTGTCCTTCCCACAGAAATTCTCACTTGCACACAACTGACATATTTAACATTTTGTCGAGCAAAAATACAAACTTCAAAGTCAGGCAGTAAGAAGATAAATCACGGACTGAGGCATTTTTTCACGTTTTTTTAAGTACTTTTGAGTACTTAAATTTTGAAAACGAAAATGTAAAGACTTTCGTGGTTTATAAGGTCCAATACAAACCCTGATTTGTCCGTATTAGAGATGTTCCCCATAAAATGATATTTTAACCGGGTTAATATTACTTAGGTTCGTGGTGAAAATGCTTTTAAAAGTTAAAGTTTGGACTTAATGAGTACACTAAGACAGCAAATAACTGAAACAAATACTTTTAGTATCTAATCCGTTCTTAAAGGTCTCTTGCCAAAGCTACATTGTTTGAAATGCAGAGGAAACGCGTAGAAAATAGTCAAACTTTCACAAGAAAAAAACTGAACGAAACATTTGGCCATGCAAACGTGGCTGAGCTGTTATAAAAATCATGGCCAGCACTGTGGCTTATAAAAATGCTTAATTCCCTAAAGAATATTTTTGAGAAATCATTGTTCAGATAGTAGGATATATATTTACTTTATGGAGATCGAAACATCGAATTATGCCATTGGTTGAAATTCAGAGCATCAAGTTGGCTAAAAAATGTTTCAGTGAAACTATATGAATGAAAACCGTTCATTGATCCCGTGGAGAACTACGGTTCCGAGTTTGAAAATGAATCGTTATTCTTTCCTTTGGGGGTTTTAAGTGGCAAATTTTAACCTGTAGATTCTCAAGTCATAGGTTAGTCTTACAGTGCTTATTTTTAAATACTCCTAACTCTGTTGTCTTTTATCGCAACTGAGTGAAGTTTTCATTAAAATCAAGTCCACGAATATCAATTTAGCGGCTTTAGGTTAGTGTGAAAGTTCGAGGTTTTATTGCGCAAAATGTCCTCATTTTGCTTCCCCCTGTCGAGGTAAAAGGACAAACCATTCAACTGACTGACTGATAACACCAATCCCAAATATCCTGTTGGCAGACGCGTGTAAAGGTCTTCGATTATTCTGTAACTGTGTGGTTTGGCTTAGTGCCTGTGTTTGAAAAGAGACATCGAATGTGAAACCCATGTGAAATCTCTCCCCATTCGCACCTCCTCCCCTCCCTCTACCGAGTAACTTCTCTTTGTTACGTTGGTAAGATTTCGTTACATTTTCGGTGGCTAGCGCTTAGACTTATAAAAATCCTTAATGCTCTTTTGTTCACAATTCAAAAGACGTCTTTTCAGATTTCATCAGCGAGTTGAGAAGCACCCGATTTCTCAGTTAAAATTTGGTGTGTTTAAATTGTATTTAGTTTCGTTGATAGGTTTTATTTTCAAAAATAAAAGTTTTGACTTTCGATTTGCGTGGAACTGACGATGAAACGACTGTTAACGTTTACACGGTGATAATGTGAGAGTCTGTGTTGAAAATTGAAGGAGATAAATAACTTTCAACCAGGAAACGAATATCAGTCTGAGCTGGCCTTTGTCTGTATTATTAAGAGGTTCTCTGCTCTCTCATCTTGTAAAAACAAAGCGTGTAGCGCCTTTAGTTTAGTCTGAAAGTGCAAGGTCAATTTGGCGTCAATTGTCGTATCCTAATCCCATTTTACTTTACTTTCCCGTCCTCGACTTTTAAAAAAACAAACCATTAGACTTATTGACTGCCTTTTGGCAAAAGCGACTGGACGTCTTTTGTTTGCTGTAGCTGTCTGGTCATTAGTGCCTGTGTTTGGAAAAGAGTGATCGAATGTGAAACCTTAACACTCCGCATATGCACACCAACCCGGTTCTACCTAGTAACCTCTCACTTTAACGTTGCACAGAACTCGTTATATTTTTGGCTGAGAATAATGTCCTATCTGCAGCTAATCTCACTTTTTTATTTCGATTTCGGTAATTAGTGATGCGGCGATATAGTTTTGTTGAGGGTGAAAGAGTTTCATAAAATGATGGCAGAAAAGTAAACAAAATGCAGCAAAAATCACCTTTTTGTCAGTAACAGATATGGAACTGAAAGGTAAAAAACCGGAACAGGCTAACGACAATTAGAACAAAAAATGTTACATTAAACGCCGAAACATGCGGTGATGTTAAAAACGAGCTGCAAGACTGATATCTGAATGAAGTTAAAGACAACTTTATTTTAGGTATCTCAGATGTACTACGGGAATACTTTTTCTCTGTTAACGCGCTCGATGTTGATTACAGCCGTGATGTGTTACAAAGATATATGGCATTTTACAGATTAGTTTGGTTTGTTTTAGACATTCATGAATTAGCAAAAACACAGTTTGTACGCTGTGGGCATTGTTCTATATAGAATAAAAAAGATGGGAGTAACATGGATTTTATTGCATAAAAACCTCTTGATGCCCTTTCGGTCAATAAAATGAAAAGTCTCTAACTTGTACTTAAATTATCTTTAGGACCCGTTAATTTCCATATTTGGAAAGACTACTTCGTCTTTCAAGGATTACCAATCTGAGTTTTAGGAAGGAAAATTATCTAAAACTTCAAAACTATAGCAAACTTCTGAGTACAGTTCTCACGTCATTTCCGTTGAGTGCAAGAAAAATAATTGTGAGTTTTCCTGCTGCATTTCACGGATTAGTCCTGCTGTGTACTGAAGTAAAGGAAAGTCAATCCCTCACCACTTGCCGCGCCCAACGATTTAAATAGCAGTTCATTTGTGAGTTTTGTCAGTCATATCACAAGTGGGGTTCATATTCAGATGAACAACAGTTTTCCCAGTCAAGTAAAGAGGTACTGCTCTGAGCATAACCAACGCTCCTGGTTTGTTGATTTCCGACTTCTCAAAAAGTATATATATTGACATAGTTCATTCTTCTTCTCTTTAACTATAACCCACATTGCAGTTAGCCACCATGAGGACGACATTGTTCATCGTATTTGCTGTTCTTTACATGGTTCCGTTGGCGAAAGAGGTGAACTGTTTGTTGGGCCTAAAGAGTTTTATCCAACCAAATAAATACCCAAGGCCAAGAACAACCCCAAAGGTAAGTAGTTTGATCAAGTCACCAACACTATTAAACGGGGTCAGTTCAACTAGATTAGACATTTTTGTCCAAGAAATAATACAGCCTGCAAACAGGATCGTTAGTTGCGATTAGGGAACGACCGCACAGAAAATGAGAAGGGAGTTGGGTGGTGGGGGAGGGAAAATCTTTCTCTTTTTCAAATGAACCCGTTGCAGGCTAAGAACTTAAAATAGCGTAGCGAAAAAAGAAATCGGGTGAAGATTAAGTTTGAAAAGAAAAAAGGGGACAACAAAAGTTTAAGAAATAAACAACGGAATAAATAAGCAAGAAACATCGATCTACTTCAGGCATAACTGTAACTTTAAATTTGTTTGCAGACGTTAAAAAACGTAGACTACCGTCTGCTGGCAAGGAGGTCTGGCAAGCGAATGAAGAAAATACTTCAGTAATCGATTTGTCAACGATGGAATGGACCATTGGATAAGAAAGGAATGCGCTAAGACGAGACTAAACAGTAGACAACAAAACTGTTAAACCCATAATAGTGGTCAACATCTTTTCCGTTATTTACTAAATTTAGTGTAAAGACAATTATACTGATCTACTGTTGATTAGTGAAGCAGACACGGATGCTGAGATAATATAAGCCAAGTAATTACATATCTTGTGACTAAAGCTTCTTATTTAGTGGGAAAGTCAAGCAGACAATAAAAACGAATTACGAAACGTAGTATGTCTAGTCTCAATACTAGAATTTGGTGGGCAAAGCATAATAATGCATCGCACCAACTCACTGATACGAAATTTTTAAAAAGTCCAACTGAAATTCTTCACACTGAACACGGACATCTTCAAACTTAAGATGCTTGTTTGTCACTGTGTGTGGCGTACTCTCGTTTGCGACCATCGTTTGACTGCAAGTCCTTATTCGTGTAGATCCTTTTCAATTTCAATCAGTTCTATTTATGTTTAACTTATGTATATGGTTATGCTTTCATTATTGTTTTACTGCAACTATTGTTTTAACTTATTTATTTTGTTTGCGTTCTTATTATAACATTTTGTTATTCAGCGTGTTTTCTATTTTTTGCGTGTGCTTTATTAACTTACCGTATCGAGCTCTGGCGTAACAGTTAGACTCAACGGTCCCAATATTGTCTTCTTTTATAAAAAAGGCTTAACTATACTAACGTTTGTCATGTAACTGTGCTCACATGGTGGGTGGTTCCCCCTTGAATAGTCTACAGTTAGTCTAGGATTCCAATCGTACAACTGCACACATTTTAGGCATCCTACGGATGATCAGTTACTGATTTCCCCCCCTTTTCAGCAACATTATAGTTGTCTGTTCAGTTTTCATTTGAACTCTTTTGTTGTGAACACTCTCAATGGAGCTCCTTTAAATCTAGTTCATCAACATGTATCTTCTCTTTACGACTTTAATACAAATTATCTTGTTTGGTTGTGAGGACAACGGAGCTGAACACACACAACACGAAGCTAAACCCGTTTTTTTTCTTAAATGAGTCGCTTACGCGTGATTTTGAATGTTACATAACATACGAACACCATCGAACAGATCTCGAATTACTCTCGGTAGCCGATTTAGTTCTAGCCATTTAATTCTTCTTTCTGCTGAAGTGAACAAATTTACACATAAAACTGCATTGTCTCAGTAATATTCAAACAAAACCAAGATAGACATTTAATTAAACCCGAGACCAACACACTGACGATTCATACTGGGGTGTTTGAACTAGGTTGATTTAGAGTATTGAAATTACATGTAAAACCGTTTATGTGATATGTTTTAAAAAGATAATAACTGGCAAATGATGTGTGAGATGTGCCCAATACTGCAGTTGCAGAGAAAAATTTACTGTACTGTAGCAGGAGCCACGTGAATGTTTTGCGTGCCTATTTTTGATTTACATCAGTCGATTTTCCAAAGCCACACCATCAACGTTCACACTGACGGACACAATATCCACGTCTTCTTAACCTTAAAAACGTCAACAGATATGTTGTTTATGCTCTGTCTGCTAAAGGATTATTTCCTTTCCTATAAGTACCAGATGAATTTGGCCGAAGGCCAATGGTTCTTAAAGGGACTCTTGGTGGAATTTCTCTTCTTCAGCAGTTATATTAGTTTACATTGTTTATGCAAAGGATTTTAAACGAAAACATCTTTTCCACTAAAATGCCAATGATCGATCACTTCAGCTAGAGTTTATTTTAGAGCAAATAAATACTTTGTGTTCCGCCCCGGAACAAAAAAAAATTGATTACTGCAATCCAACTAATCGCCGCCTTAAATTACTGAGATATAGTAAGTACAATAAAGGTAAAATTACATAGTCTGAGTTACTTGACTAACAATTAGAAATAGGGAGGCTTTAAAAATACACTGGAAGACAACAGTTTTTAGGGAAAAAGTAAATCGAGTGAGCCAGAAAGATTTCTTCCTTGGCAAAAATACCACTTGTTCTTCAACCTGCAGAACTACTCTAAAACGTTTTATTAAGCACAGGGAGCTTGTTTGATTTGGGACATTCTGGGTGGGGGTGAGATGGGGTGGAATTTTTAAAGAGGGGGGTTTGATAGAGAGGAGGCTTGACAACCTTAACAAAAACTAATTATTTAGGACGTGCCTAGTCGCGACTACCGTACAAAAGGCCTGGGAGGGGAGGGGGGGTTAATAAAGAGGAGTTTTATGGGAAAGGAAAGCGTTTCCTCTGATTCATACTTTTCACTTAACACTGTTATAAAGCTATATGGTTATTTTTAAGTACAGCAGTAATACTTCTTCCTTTAATATTTATCGTAATTTGAGGTGTAATCGATTTTATATTTGCCAGTAGGAAAAAAATATATATTATAATTGTTGTTGTCGCTGCTGCTGGGCTAACGGGTATAGCATCATTAACTGATTACGGGGGAGTGGTGGTGGTCTTTCAAGAAACGGCCATGATTTTTCAGGACTTCAGAAAGGGGGGGGGGGGGTCTTTTTTTGCGATTTAAGCAGTCCAAATGGTAAGACTGTCAGAATGTTGTAAGTAAATTAAAAACTGCACACAAGTTGCGAGAAATGCTAATTAGAATACCTTTGAAATCAATTTTTTTTAATGAGACATACATCAGCCCACTAAGAACTCACGCCTTTGGCGCTCAATTTGTGCGGTTCTCTTCAAAATTACCAGAGCCGCCACAGTCTTATTACGTGTTATCATCAGCAGCTTCATTAGCATCTTGAGCCTGTTATTACACTTAACCACAGCATGAAAACAGCATCTAAAGTCATATTTGTTATTTTGGTTTAAAGGAAATAAAGGTTTAAAAACCTTTCAGGCTCAGTCAGCACCTTTTGTAACAAAAACTTGAAAGCATTAAAACAGATTGGATCTTCTGAAAACTCTTACTTCTAATACTACTTGAATTTGAAAACATTACCTGGTTGGAGTGGTTTAATTGAGTAAATTGAATGAAAGTTTATATCGGATTATTGAACCTTGATTTTAAATTACTGTACTCAGTAGAAATGAACTTTGGGAATTTTTCGAAATTGTCCAAAAATATTTCAGAAAGCTTTTGACAAATTTTAAAAATTTTCGGAAGATCTTTGGTAATCGATAAAGAGAATGTGGCATTTGGATCCCTTAAGTAGTTTGGCATAAATTCTACGAGTGGTGTTATATTATCCAGTAAAGTACGTGTGTCTATATGATAACTACGTTCGAAAATCTCTTTCAAACGTAATTATGAAGACTAAAAGCTTATTTGAAATGACAAATTAATTTGAATCGAAAACGAAATAGCAGAAAGTAACATAAATCTTGTCAACAAAGAGAAATTAGCAATCGATAACCTATCATCCTTAATTGATGGTTTTGTAAAACAGAGGATAACTATCAACAAGTCTCTTTTTCACCAAAATCTTATCAATTTTGAATCTATCTGACGCATGTTCGACTCAATGACGCAGAGGCATAAAATTTACGAAGGAAAACAATTCACAATTAAAGACACGAAAGCTTTGAAAGCTCCAGAAGAATTCGAAAAAACATTCAAACAAAATTATGCTTTTTGTCAATGCCTTTCTAAAATAGTTTGTGTACTTACAGTTAATAAACTTATATTTGATGATTTGCCGAAACAATATCTCCGATTGGTGTCCTATCTATTTGCCTATTAAATTGAAAGAAAAAACTGAACAAAAACAAAACGATTTCAATATATTAACATAATTGATATAAGCTTGTATACCATGTGTATCTTTTATAATGATGCTGATAAAATAATCTTTTGTAAAGAGCTTTTATAAATTTCTTTCATACCGTTTAAATAAAATTATCAAATGGCCTAAAAGTTTTAATGTACTAAGAGCATAAAATTACCGAAGGTTTTGTTTGGTAATTTGGACATTGAAAAGTAAACACATTAACTTAGCAAATCACGCAATCCCGATTGGCAAACAAGTTATTTATCATTGTAGATAATTTAATCATCCTCAAAGATTTACACATTTATTGCCGACTGTGCAAGGGAGTTAAGCAACAATGTATGTCCTCTCGTTCCTCGTTAAACAGGTGTTAATGATCGATTAAAATATAACGCAAGGTAGAGAAGCTTTGAAGGCCATAAACTGAAAAGGAACAATCCATTTGAATGGCCGTTAAAGGAAAATCATAAATGCATCATAAAGCTCTTTGCCTATTAATTCTTGATTACTGGATTACACTTGTAATTTATATGTATGTTAAATGTGTTTTGGTTCGCCGAGTAATTTATAATTGATGTAATTGTTTCTGTAAATCACCTGGTAGGTCCACCAAAAGATGTGTTACTGAACCAACAACTAGTTGTTCTGTGGAGTGTGCCATTCGCCAATAATTTGTGCATTTCCAACTTAATGTTAGAATTAGAAGGATATTTTGCAGCTTTCCCTGCACTTATGGTTCTTCGCGTTGTATTATTTTTTTTAAACAGAATGACTTTGGGAAAAATCTCTCTCTCAATCTGCAATGAAAAATGTCTTCAGTCAACTTAATTTTCCCAAATTATCTCTCTGTGAAGGGTGGCTATGGTAACATTGAGATCACGTGGTGATCATTCTTCTTCAAAACTGGTTTTGCTCCAAATCAAAATGGTGATGCAGGCATTGAATATCGTTATACAACTGCGTAATTCATTTTTATAATTTATTGTTTTACATTGCACTAAGCAGTTGTCTACCATTTATCCGGAAGATTTTAACTTTTAAACATTAGTTCCTAACAAGGTACAAATCAAACATGCTTTACACGAATTGAATAATTTGAATCCATGGAAACTAAGTGCCAAAAGTTATTGTCCAAAATTAAAGCTCCTGGACCGACTAAATCATAGGGTTATGGTCAGTTGTGTGTCTTCTTTGTTCTTACGGGGAACATAAGTCCTTCCTCAGTGTATGGTCAGTTAGTAAAATTAAAGGTTAAAACAATTCAGTTTATTGCGCGCACTCAAGTATATAACATAATTTTGTTTATTCCTGTCCGGCACCAGTCTCAATCCTTTCCATTCTTTCTTCCTTACTTCCTTCTTTTATTGCCGTGCTTTTCAGTGATAGTAGATGTATCACTTTTCAATGACTCTCTATGGACATTACGGTTCTGAAAATAAAAATATTACAGTTTTCTTCATCATTGCTTGTCTTAGTGGACATCTACTGTTGCACGAATATAGAATGTAAAATACTAATAGAGCATATAAGACTTCCAGGCATTTTTAGGGTTCAAACTTTTTATGGTTCAAAAGTTCATTTATTCAAATACGTCGAACATCGAAGTTCAAATAACCTTGACTGTCGTGAGGATTTTGATGAGGGCACATTCCTCGCAAAAAAATATCAGTTATCAAACATACAAATCCTTTTTTGATAACAACGTAAACAAGCCCGATGTACGTTCAAATAATTGAGCAATGTCACGGCGTATATACCATGGCCAGGTAAATCATTATTCGTTGAAATATGGATTGCAGTTGTGACAGCTCTATAATTGAGCCGGTTAGTTAGGAGTTTAAGAGAACACTCATGTTTAATTAACTTTTACACTGTGGTAGAGACAGCAATGAGTATTAAACATCCACCTAACCTTTTTTGTTTTGGTGTTTTAATACAATGCGGTTCATTTTTGAAAAAATGGCGTGTTTGATTGATCTTACATCCAGCTTTGAATGGTTAAAGATGAAAAGATATCGCCGAAGAATATTAAGAGAAGTCGACAGCGTGAAGAAGTAATCTAAATGGCATCAAGAAAGGTTTTAGCCAAAAGTTCTCATAAGCCAATTACTATCAACATCAAGGTAGAAGGTTCTTCTGTTTAGATTGTCGGGTGTTGCAAATTCCTCCTCCAAACTTTCGTTTTCTCTAATTTTGTTACGAAGAAGAATTTATTCCTTGTGGTAATAAATGGCTACTCTCAATTGTGACAAAAACTGAAAAGCATTGTTAATTGTACTTCTTCAGCGAGAATAACACAAAGATATTTTTTTTGCACACTGTCCTTACCTTCGTCCTTGCTTTATGATGGCGTCTCCTGCTCAGTCCAAGAATATCCACAATACTATTCACCTGTGTTACCATTTGCACGATGAACAAAACAATGAATGCGGTAAGTAGTAAGTTCTTCATGGTGTAGTAACGAACTGTCGTAAAGTTTACGGCCAAGATCGAAAGAATAATTCTTGATGGAAAATCTTCTGAGATGTCGCGAGGCAAGGAGAGCGAGAGTGCATGGATGTTGTTCTGGCCGAACTTTACTTTATGAAGAAGACTATTATCAATGAAAAAACCCACAAATTAACAACAACTTTGTTTGACGTAAGTTTGGTAGGAGCGGTTTGGAGATACTTGAAGTTGTTGACTCTCAAACTTGTGCTGTCAATAATTGTACAACTAGATTATTCTCCAGTTTTCAGTGAAATAAAAAAAGGATTTTCAGCTCTCTAAAAAGTATCCAGCTGAACGATACTTGACTATGAACTTCATTAACTGAATTAGTTTCGGGTATGCAGTTGTCATCAATTTATGTCCTGAAACCTTGCTTGTTGATTTGCTATTGAAATAGTTTTATTCTTCATCCCTTTCTGACTTACTTCCATTCACTTTTTCAATTGACCTTTCATTGCTGGGAAATATAGAATATTGAGTACTTTCGTTGTGTTTTGTATGGTTTCATTTTTATAATTTGCTCAGTTTTGTATAAACTTTAAGTAAATTCACTTTGAAGAAAGCCCTAACACAACATGGAGAAAACCCCCAACATACTAAGATTACCACTTCTCATTCCTTCCTTGAAGAAAAATTACAGCTTCTTTGGACTGGTAGGGAATAAACTGAAGCTGAACTTACACACCACTTTCAGTTTATTTACCATTTATAAAGACTCCAACAGTTTATAGGTAACACAAGCTGAGAATGAATGAAATTGTGCCGACACGACTTTAAACTGCCGTGTGGTTTATGAGAGAGATGCAGTGTAACATTTATGCAGCTGACAGTGCAAGAAGAAAATAAATCATAAAAATTAAAAAAAAAGATTGAATTAACTAATAGCTAAAACTGAAGAACAAAATCACAAAGAAAACAAATCGAATTCAAAATGCTCAGAGCTTAAACCTAAAACAGGAATGTACAAAAAATTCAACTCAAACAACTAAAAATTTCAAATTGCGAATGAAAAAAGTTGTAGCGAAACAAACACTTCCGTATTTAAAGACCGAGTCTGGAGAGAATCTTAAGGGGTCAACAAAAGAAATATGGCGGACAAACTTAAACGTTGGCATTTACCTGGGAGAAAAACCAAACAGTAAAATCTTACGCTTATGTTTGCGACAACTGATATTACAAAGATGTTTTGAAAATTGATAGTTTTCGCATTTGATATCATTTAGGCGTTTTAAAATCTGATAGTTTTCGAAACTAATATCATAAATGTGTTTTGAAATTTGATACTAAATCAGATTGGCTGTATGAAATTCGAGAGGCATAATCTGTTCGAGAACAAAGGTTTGAGAATAATGCACATTTGAGATGTTGCTAACATTGTTGTTTGATTGAAAACTAAAGTGTTTTTTTTTCTGTCAGTCGAGTTTGTTACATCGAAAGTGAGTGAATTTTATCTCCGTTTCAGAGCTTTACTACTTGTTTGGGAGTGCACAGTAATCATTTTTTCTTGTGTTATAAATTGGTACGTTGTGTTCAGATAACATGTTCTGTTACTGACGGAAACATTAAAACCCGCAACCCTTAAAATGGAAAAACAAATTTTGAATCTACGTAACAGCGAGGCGAAATGTGCACAATATTCAGATTTGTTGTTGTCAACAATTTGCTTTTGAAGAAACATAATATATTCAAACTAGTAGGAGATGGAAAGAAACAGACCCTGTTACAATAACTAATACACACTTTTTCCATAAGAACAAACTTTGTAAGAACACTGAGGCTCAGATTTGCCCAATTTCTAATAACAATTTAAGAACAAACGTAGGCTCAAATTCTGGCTGAGATTCATAAAAACCCAAACTTTTTAACTGGGCCAGTTAATGTAAGCTAGTAGAAAAGGAAGAATGTTGATCCATTTTTTTGGAAACTACGCCTATTTTTTGTAAAAATTGTCAGTAATTCGATTTTACATACTCTTTTTAAAGAATCTGCAAAAAGTATATCTTAATATCATATGTAGTGTAACTGTTGAAGTGTTTTTGTCAGTTATTTACCATTGGTTAACCAGAACACTTGACTCTTCCAGCAAACCCGGAATTTTCGTCCGAGCTAGTTTCTGTTAAACAAATGCAGATGCCCAAGAGTGGCAAAACGCTGAGTTTTCAAAAATTGGTTAAATTCTTACAGCGAGTACAGGATGAAAATATCACAGAAGCTCTTTAAGAGGACATCGAGAACTGTTAATGTTGTACGTTCGTTGCTTTTCGTTAAAAATAATGTCAATGGATACTCAATGGATAGATTAAAACTTTATAGAAAGAAAGCAAGATTAACAATACTGTATATAACATCCATAATGATTTAACTGAAACAGATTGTAAAACATATCTGTCGCCAGCTGGGCACACTAGTAGACAGATGCATAACTAAGTTTTTCTTATATGGTCCCGCCATCTGAAGCTAACTATCATTAATCTCTTTATTTCCCAATTGCTATCAGAAACTTCGAACTTACAAAGAATCATCTTAGTTTATAGACGGAGAGCAAGTAATGGAAAATGTGATATAGAAGTCAAGGTATTTGTATTCTGGGTGTAACGTTCAAAACAGAGGTTAAACTTCAAAAGTTTGGGTCATGCTCTTGAGTTAACCTTTCAAAAGTGCTGTAAATGAAAGCGTGTTCAGAATAAGACCACTCGAATCATACACCCGGCCCGACCAGATCATATCCCTGCTATATCCTTGCTGATCTTCCCGTTAAACAGCGTATTCAGTTCAGGATTTTTCTCATAGCTCCCCACGACTGTACTCTAGCTTATTTTGATTAATTATTGCTACTTTACAAGCCTCTTAGATCCGCCAACATTAACATATTCTTCAGCAACCTTCTTTCTGACTGAAGTCCTTTGGAGCACGAGCATTCTAACTATAAAAACTTTTCAGAAACGACTGAAGACATTTCTTTTTAAACTGTTTAGCTTTTGTATTTTTGTTTTAACCTTTTTAATAGCGCCTTTGAAACCCTGCATAAAGGGCATAAAATTTACTTTTATACAATTCTTGTTATTACTAATTTTATTATAATTATAATTATAATAATCATTATTATTATTATTATTTATTTATTTATCTCTGTGTGGTATAACTACTATTTTTTCACAGAGGATGAACGGCATCAAGTAAACCTAAGACAATTAAAGGTCGAGTTTTATTTAAATTCTGTTACCCAAGTGTAATCAAAAGACCATCAACACTACTGAAAAGAGCATGTTAAAGTTAGCAAAAGTACCAGTGTTTAGCTTGCTATCGTTTATCAGAGACAAAGCAATCGCAAAAAGAAAATCTATAATTTTGAAGATATTTGTAATGCAACAGGCAAGAGTGCAAGAATTTGTGCAATAATCCGTAGCGCGATAGAAATGTCTGCACAAAGTTTAGTTTTTACTTTTGCAATAACTACGCTTCTAAAAAATGTCCCAACAGTTTATAGATTAAATGAGTATAAAAATTTTTAAAAAAACTTGATCTCGTCTTTTATTTGCCTAATTTTTAGAGTAGTGACCTGGTGTTCACAGTAGTAGTTTTTTTTTGGGCGGGTTTGGCGTGCGTCATGTTTTGTTGTTTTGCTAATTGAATGATCTCAACGGATAAACTGTGCCACGTTGTACTTCACAAACTCATTTATTTTTAATATATCGTAATATCTAAGTTCTGTATTTGTACCGGTCATATCATTAACTACAGTTTCACATTTACTACAAGCAAGCCTCGAAATCATTGATAAAAAGCTGAGCTTTGCCAGCAGGTTAAGACTTTTCCCATGGCTAATTAACTGCCAATGCCTCGATTAGCCACAGTTATATTGGCAATTATGCACGATTAATGATTAATGATTATAGGCTGCGATTACATTCTAAGTTTATCCCTGAGATATAAATCTAAGTGCTTGAAAACGTCCTTGAATCCCATTACAAACCCTATGTGAGCCCTTGAAGGGACTGATGCAATTAAATGACGACATATTATTCGACCACTAAATGGAGATGCTTGTCAATAACTCATTTTTAAAATCAAAGAGAAAGATTTAAAAAACGAAAGTCTGCCTTAGGTCTAAGACTAAATATGTGGTGCTGAGGTTAAAGAAAAACCGTTAATATTTGAGACTGGAAGACCAGTTTTCTAAAAACTCACTTTTTCTGAGATATGAGCAAGCCAAATTTGTGATTGCGGACTGATCAGCAAAAGTTGTTATGCTGTGTTTTCGCCGTCAGTCATTTTCTTCTCTGACGTCATCATGCTACCCTGCATGACGAGGAGCGACACACAGTATCAAAATTTGTTGTTCAAACCTGATCAAACCACACGTTAATTAATAATGCTTTACAATCAGTCTACGCATTTTAACAATAGCAAGTTTTAGTGTTTGACTACTGGTTTTTTGTTTGAAAGTTCTATGAGGAATGACGTTGTTAGTAATTGCATAGTTTTGAATAGGATACGGTACAAACAAAATTCGATCGCGTGGCGACAACTGACATTTGCCCACTGTATTAGGTTCAATATTTCCGAAAGTTATTCTAATAAAGGTGACAAACATCTGTGCAGAAGAAGCTTTTGAAACCTGAATTTAGGAACCTTTATAAAAATAAAATAAAACAAGTTTAAGATTAACACAAGGTTCTTGTCAAACTTTCTATCTTAAAGCGACGTCATTATTGATAATTTAAACAGAGTACTGTCCAGAGGTCCAAATGCACCTGTGTCGACTCGCTTAAATACAAAGGCGTAGCCGAGTGCTTTGGCCGTAACAAGAGTCGACTTAATACATTTTCCAAGTAATCATTTCGTTTCTGGTCAGTTGCCAACTTTGACAGCGCTGTAGTTTTTGAATACCTTCGGAATACGTTTTGCTAGTTTTGCGCAAAACTTTCAGTGTTACTCGAGATACACGTTATTGAAAATCTATTGATTTTAGCGCAAGTGAATACTGAGAATCCGTGACTTTGATAATGCACTTTTATTTTAAAATGAATGCTTTCTTGAGATGCCCTTCAATCACTATAACTTTTTCAAAATGTCTGCAACACCTCAAGTTATCTATACGGCTTGGCCACAAGGTTTCATTCTGCCGGACTAGCTTGTTAATATTGGAGTGATATCGGATCATGTATTGAGCAAATGATGTTAGTAAAATCACTTATGGCTCAACGGCTGTGGCTTACGTAATGAAAAAAAACCCCAGATCTGATGAAGCGTCAAGGCTCAAGACGCCAGCTCAAACATAAAACTTACGGCGAAAATTGAATAACACATCAATTTCCATTTGAACAATTCTTCCATTCGACCTGTTCATCCATGCAAAAACTCCTGGTTTATCGTGCATTGGCACATTTAAAAAACGTATACGACTGAGAGGGCCAGGGACTGGGGAATGGGGAGAAATACCGATGAGCACAATGAAGTTATGAAAACCATTTCTCTAAACTGAAATATGCCAATTTTCACGATTTTCAGCAACTTATTCATATAGAAGTTACTTCAGTCAAAGCCCACGGATCTATCTTGCAGGAATTTGTTTCTTACGCTAAAGTAATTTCATGATTTTTTTTTCTTTTACGAATTTGTCTTGCGCCGCAATTTTTTTATTATCAATCCAATCCAAGAGTCAAAAGGGTTGGTCCACAGCTTATTTACGCGTCACCCAAAACGTTTTAGAAGAAAAAGCAAGAACTGATCGGATCTTTTCAAAAAGTTAATAACCGGCGGGTTAATATGAACATTTTCCCCGCTATATCTTCGTCTTCATCGACACGCAGGTGGAAAGTGTTTCCCTGTGCACAGCCGAGACAAGTAGGTCTGGAGCTTCCCCCAAGGGTCTGTTAACAAGTTTGCTCGTGGTTATTGGTTCCCTTGCTTCTTGGCCACCGGGCCAGGATTAAACAGAATTTCAAGGGTTGGAAATGTTTTTGCTTCCGAACTCTCCATCATTTTTATTTATAGCCAAGCGCGTGCGCAAACTTGAAATAACTATGCCGTAAAATGCCAATTCTGTGATCGCGTGTATTTTAACAAAACTTAAGAAGAAATTACAGCCTTTCCGTTTAATAAGGGAGCGTTCGTTTGGGACTGTTCCAAAATTGTCAGACTTTCGCAAACATTTCTAAATGCTCTCTCGAAGCAGTAAACAAAAAGCACAATTCGTGTCAAATGATCCGGATTGAGAATTATGCCGAACAACTATTTTTTGTATATTTAGAATGAAATATAGACGGCTTGATTGAAGGAATCAAAGTTTTCGTTCAACATATTCCTATTCCGGAATAAGGTTAATCAAACGTATCCACCTTTCAAAAAAATTTAAAAAGCAACAAAACAGGGGCATGTGTAATCAACCTTTCATTTAATTATCCAGTTAGTTAAATCAATTACCTTATGACGTCAACAATCCTAGCGTATTGCTCAAAGAGAGGATTAATCTTCTCAAGACTTGTTCGTGGGAGGCATTGCTTTTGCAAAATGCAAAATTACTGCAGATCTTTTTTATTTGATCGTGATAAAATGCGGACAGTGACAAATCTAGTTCTTTTATTGGTTATCATCTTGCATGTTTTCACAGTAGGTAAGTAAGAAATGCTCTTTATTTCACTGTTAATAATCGCCAAACATTTGAAACCAACAAACATATACCGCACAAACAAAAAAACATCGCTAAAAAGAGACCATATCTTTCCCTTTTCCTTCAATCACACAAAAAAGCGTACTCGCCGACGCAGAATGCAACAATTAAATGTCACAGATAGTTTTTTCTTTCCAGAAAATATCCAAAAGATATCTTACTCATGAAAACGCGAGAGCTAATATACGATTTCTATAAAATCCGGGCGAAACTCGCTTGTCGCCGGAAGATCTTCCCGTTCTTGCAATTCAGTCGTATGCAGCAGTCGAGCATAAAATAACAAAAGAACATCACCAACTGTGAATTATTTCCTTTTGCTTCTATTTTTGTGCCTTTTTCATATTTCTCATTTTTATACAAGTGGGTTTCTTTTTGCGATATCTGCTTACTCGAATGCAATACACGCGTGCGTTTCGATACTGGATTTTGTTGCTCTAATTTCCAAAATTGAGAAAATGAAAGTTGCTCTAATTAAAAAGAGGAGTAGATTTGACTGAAATATGTTTATGTACACATATATTTTCACCCAAAGTGATTTGGCCGCAAACATCAAAACTGGGGTTGCAGCTTCGAAAGAGGCCTGAAGCTACCATATTGGAAAACCGAAGCTCCTGCATAAATAGCTGAAAAAAGGTTCTGTTTGTTGCAAAATAAAAAGCATAAAAGGGTACGGCAAATGTTTTTAAAACTGTATAAGCAGCAACAAACAAGAGAAAAATCGTGCAAAGATTGTTATTAAACATGTTCGACTAAAACGCTGAGGCAAGCGCGTTCGAGTAAATTTACTCCATTCGATTAATTTAGCACAAAATTACAATTCCACATACTTTTAAAACCGTGATAGCCAGAAGGCCAAAATTCAGTTTCGAGATGGACAACATTGAAGTCCAAGTTTTGAACCGATGAAACTTACGTGACCATTTCTTCCTTGCAAGAAAACAAAGCTAACACAAATTGGTTACTGCATTCGATTAACGATTGTAATTTAATTATAAAACGGCTTTTAATTTCTATATGCTCTGATAAAAACTCTTTAGAAGTTGCAGCGCACAAGAGAAGCACTCCTATAGAAACAAACAAACCGTTTGACAAGGCTTACTACATACTTAGTTACAAAGTCCTTCGCTGATTACATCCAGTCTAGACCTCCTGGTGCGAAAGACTCTTCACCGTATTTGTAGAGCATGGTATATGTGCTGATACACCATAATGACCCAGCCAATCAAAACTCTAGGAATTCAATATATAATTTTTTAATAATATGCGTTATTCGATCAAACATGGCTGCCACACACATCTGACTTCAAAAATCCCTGAATGAGCACCAATTTTCCCTGACCATATAACAAGGTTAATTCAGAAAATCTTCTACATAATTCGATAACATTTTGGGCTATACACGAATCATCACAATTTCTACATTCTAGTTGTAAAACTGTTAAAATGCGAGTCTGTTTCTTAATCTGAAACTTTTCTTCATTGGCAAACCTAACAAAACCTTTACAAATGAGTAGAAACCACAGACTAAATACTTGTACCAAATGTCTGGTGTTTACGATATGTAGTACGTTTCGTGACTTTTTCTGGCGAGTATTCTTCTAAAAGTTCAGATCTCTTTCCCTTTCCTTTAGGAAATACTTCATAAAAATTAGTTTTCCCTGACCAAAAGTACTTTTCCCTGACTTCTAACCAAAATTAAAATATTCCCCCACCCAATTCAAATTTCCCTGACTTCTCCTTGACCTTGAAAAAGAAAATTTTTCCCTGACTTACCCCTGACTTGTGCTAACCCTATCAGAAAGAACACTCTTGTGTACGTCAATCGAGAAGCAAACGATATGTAAGCGTTGGCTGCTCACTGCTCACACGACAATCCAAAGTGTGGTATTTTAGAGTATTTTATATGTAATAAGAGATACTAGAGAGAAAAAAACAAGAACGAGTAACAACTGTAGAATAAAACAACAAAATCTACATAAATTACTTGAACTAGTGAACTACTGAATACAATAGAAAAAAATATAACAACTTCGCGACTAAAATAATACCAAAGCGAGTATAATCTTCAACATAAAAGGAAGAATAATATGAAAAATATTTTAACTGATTGACAATATAATTGCATGCAAATGCAGAAAAACAGCATTTGAACTGAACAGTTTCGGCTGAATATGATCAAAAGCTAGATTATCTATATTAAATAACAAAAGCCTAGAGATATAAATATAGCTTAAGGCTATATAACAAACCAGGCATGAAAACAGAGTACTAATATGATATTTCTAGCATTAAGATTAATGAGATTGCACTAAAAACTAGTACAGCCAGTAAACAAGAAGAAAAGGCAAATATATCCAGCAAACTAAAGCTAAATAAATAAACAGAAATAAAGCTCTTTGCAGACAGGAAATGTACCAACAATACTCCATTTAATGACTAACTACAAACCATGACTAATCCTATTGTGAAAATGTGTAATATGACCTGTTAAGAATATTCGGCTTGCAAAGCTATTATATCAGTGAAGTG
Source organism: Bergia puertoricense (assembly GCA_026167885.1). Lineage (NCBI taxonomy): Eukaryota > Metazoa > Cnidaria > Anthozoa > Zoantharia > Parazoanthidae > Bergia > Bergia puertoricense. Next base: position 24,728 of record JANSTQ010115535.1, read on the forward strand.
TGCACAAAATACTTGGCTAAAATGGCTGTAACTGCAAGGATTTATCAGAGAAATTACTGTACTGGATGAGGCACAAAAGGTAGGAAATATCTGGCGCAAAATATAAGGGAAACTGGTCTGGAAATGCATGAGGCATAACCTACAGTTATTAAATATAGTTACATGAGCACTGAGAGCTATATAAATCCAAAATATATCACTTGCAAGTTGCATTTGTATAGAACTTATCTCTACCGTGAAATTATTCAAACTAAAAGGCATAACTAACCTAGTGAGCTTGCAAATTTAGATAGACTTAATCATATTCTTCTAAAAATTACAATATAAGATGTGCAAGTAACATAGCGGTCAAAATGTCAACAGTAACTTGACCATATCCTGAGCTGACCACAACTGTATATTTGTTTGCTTGAAGAGACTTAGTGAACTGAAT
>JANSTQ010115536.1:0-13999 GCA_026167885.1 Bergia puertoricense
CTTCAGCGGCAAAAACGAATTCTGAAAATTAGCTTACGATTAAGGAAATTTTTTACCAAAAACCACCAGCGATAAGTATCTGGATGAAAAAAAAAATTCTCGGCAAAAGAAAAAGAAAAAAAAGGAAAAAATCAAAATATCCACCGGCGGAATTTGAATTTTGGTCACTGGCCTTCGAGCCGATTTAAAAATGTATCGTGTAAGACGCTCTACCTACTGGGTTATCTAGGCGTACACACCTCGAATGGACGCGGGAAGGGAAATGTATGTTAATAAAACCACCAAATTATAGTTGGTCTCGGATTTTTCAGTCTCGGATTATCTAAAGTCGAATAACTTTCTCCCAAATACATCAGTCAAACCTATATTGCACATGCAAGCTCCCCTTGACCCCCAAATACCATTACAAGCATAGCGGAGTCCATTGCTGCAAATGCATGTAAACACAGGAGGGAAGGGAGGGGAAGGCATAAAAAAACGGAGACTGAACAGCTAAAAAGTTGAATAGCTTTTACCCAAATTTTTCAATCAAACCCATATTGTACATGCAAGCTTAGACAGTCTCAGTATTCCTTTTATCAGGTAGCTTACTAAAAGAAAAAAATGTAGTTGTATAGCACAGGGTGACCAAGCAGGTAATCGTGCGATTTAGTGCAGATCATTTTTCCAGAAACAAAATTTTCTCATTCGTTAAAAGACGTGGTATTTTTACATAACTTCCATAATTAATAACAAATATGGTTGGCTACGTTGCACTTGAAACGTATAATTTTTTTTCTTGCAAATTGTGCTTGCGTGACTCAACTGATCCAGACCCGTGAGCCAATCAAAATCCTTCGTTCGAAGATCTATTGTGTGTCAACCTTGAAAATTTGTTGCGGAAAAGGAAGTCGAATCAGCGAGAAAAGTTTTTAAAGTGAGTGCAACATGAAACTATGTTGCATGATACTCCTTTTGTCCAAAATTTCATTTAGACGACAAATCAAAACAGACATCTGCTAACGCAAAACATCATTCGCGCGTGCGTGCTGCCTAAACTCGTGCCAACTCTCTGAAGTTCGATGGTATCGGCGGTCAACGCCAAGTGGCCTTGGTTAATTTGCAGTTTTAAGTTTCACGGTTTTAAAAACTTGGCGTAGTTTTAGAAGAATCTCTTATCTATGGTAAGTCGGATATATTTTCATTACTTTTATTAATTAGCTCTGGTATACTTATTGTTTCTTGATTTCAATGACTTCAAGAATCCCACTCAAAATACTCCGCTGGATGACGCCGATCGGTCAAGTGACCATGTGACAGATCCAAGATTCTGGCAGTACGTGAGACTTGCACTGGTAAACAAGCTTCTTCATTACCTTTCCTTGATGTTCGTGTATATTATTATATCTTGTTTTGCTGTAATCTCGTATAGTACAATTCTTTGAAGACTAAAACTGTTTGCCATCTGCTTAGAATACTATGTCTATCACGATTAATGTTAAAGTAAGTTGTATAATGTACATAGGCTATCACATATTGGCGTTCTTTTGTCAATATTACTGCCCAAACTTTAATCCAGTGAATTTTTTAACTCTGTTTAACTTAAGAAAAACCTTGTAATCTATCCTGACTTAGGCAGTGGTCATAATACGACAAAAACCACCCGACGTTACTTCAAAGCATTACACGGAAGAACTTATGAAACGGGCAAGGAAAAATGATCTAAACTGGAAGAGAAAGGTAGGAATTCACAGCTTACGTAGGCTTTTTAAAAGAAAAAAATAAAATTTAACTTAAAATTAATGTTATTTATAGTTGAATGACAATGTATACATAACTGCAGTAAACATATTTTACCCCACCCCACCCCCTCACAGGCTAGAGAGGTTAAATTACGGACTACAAAACAACAACACAGGGGAGTTCCTCACTTCCTTAAGTTTAGATGGTGTGTTTGACAAGTTATTTTCAGAGATATGTAATTCAATTATTCATGAAATACTTCCAGATTCTGACCTTGCAAACTTGGAAGTACTTACAGTTCAGATAGTGAAGTTTGTTAATTTGGCCTTTTCAAACAAGCACAAAGTATAAACAGGATTATGTATGTACTGTTAATGGTTATACTATTAATTATTGCTGTCTGATACACTGTCTTTCTGTAGTTTCATGATCAGCATTATGTATGCTTATACAATAGAACAGTTCTGTCCAAATCTTCATCACCTTTAAAAAACAGTTATAAATTATTTTAATCTTATTTAAATTGCATCCTCTGAGCAACCTTTATCAGTGAGCTGTACTGCACTATACAGTAGTTTTTACATGTAGGAACAGAAATTGTGTGATAAATTTAGCATAACATCACCTTTCTGAATGATGAAAAGTACATGTAAAAGAACATTAACATTACTCATAAAGAATAACATAAATAAAACCTTTACTATCTTAACATACTGTTAAGTTAATCAGAATGCAGATCTTTGTGAATGTGGTGGTGTCGATGACACAGACTTTATAATGAGGTTGGGCAAGATTAAGATAAGCAATAATAAGAGTAAGTGTCAATAATGAAACGAGTTAAACTTTCTACTGGAAATAAATTCTCAGAAAAATAAAAGGTTTAGATAGTTTTAGATATTAAACTATTGGTTGGAATGGCACTATTAAAAGTGAAATGAAATTAAGTAAAGAAAACTATTAAAAAGTGAATATTAAGTGGATTAGCAACAACTGACTTTCATGTTCATTTTCTATTCTAGGCTACAGAGCTACAGAAAACACTTCTGCTCACTAGACAGGAGCTAATGGCCATACAGCTGGCCACAAAGGCACATTGTCCAAAGATGAAAGATAAAAAAATTACTAAAGAGTGGGATGGCCAGAATTTAGGTATGTAATTTACAGAACAAATAATGTACAGATCAGCTTTGACCCATTTATTGGTTTGTTCAATCTGTAAATTATTTTGGAGAAATTCTTATTCAGAAGAAAAAGGTTAAGGTAAAGCGACTTTCTTTAACAAGGGTAACATGTGACAGTAGTTGTGGTAACTGATAAACTTGTGGCCTTTGGTGCACACTTCACCCCCCTCCCTCTGTCAGTGCTCTGTTTTACGGGTATTTAAAGCTACAGCTACACGGATCAGAGGAAAGTTGAAGCAGATGTTGGAGTCTCCAAGAATCAAACTGGGGACCTTCAGCTCTGAAGGCCATGCACTAACCAACTGAGCTACACCTGCTTCTAAGAAAGAAACTGTGACTATTGTTTTTCTAAAAGGCTTGTTTTTCTCAAACTCAGTAACAATAATCTTTATAATGGTATGTACACTTCTTTGTCTTCTTGAGGCCAAGGGTCTCAAATATCACAGTTGGAACCCTGATATGGTGGTGGTGTAGAAAATGTGAAATATTTCTCTTAAAACATGATTTTTCTTATGTTCAAGATTCATCGGTTGACACAGCTTTCTTGACCCCACCTCTCTCAACTGAAGAGAAGCAAGAAGAGAGGAGGAAGCATTACCTCAAGAAACACTTGCATTTCTTTAATAGTGGTAAGCTTACAAACCAACTGGTTCATCAGCATTCGTTCATTTAATATCTATCATTTTTATTTATTATTTGTGTACCCACATAATAGACCAATTTCTTATAATCCCAGTTGCCACTGATTACAATGACAACAGATTCATTTGTACAGTGTTAGCCTCAACTCGGTGTTGAATTAATCAGCATAAATACCAGCGACATCTGAATCTCCAACAATACACAGAGTTGTGAATAGTTCATATCCACATTGGCATTTATGATTATTGGACATCAAGTCGAGGCTAACACTGCAAAAATGAATCTAATTAGTCATTGTAATCAGCGGCAACTAGGAATAGGAAACTGGACTACTGGCAATACACAGTCTGTATTATGCACAACATATACATATTAAATAAACAATTATATGGTTTATAATATAGACCATTTATAATGTACATGGTTTATACATAATAATTATAATGTACGTGTATATGGTTTTTAGTCTGGAATAGGATATACATGAAAATTTTATGTTGATACAGTGTATTTTATATTTAAAAATATCAAGCTTTATAATTTTAATTATTTTTTTTATCGAATCAGTCAAAAAGTAAATCTGGAAGTTAGGGAAGGGGATTTGAGCTTTCATTTTTGTTTGTTTCAGTTCATATTATTTATGTAGCATAGGGTGGCACATGTACATGTAACCCCTTTCCTAGGGTGAGATATGCTATAGATCACAGGGTTTTCAGTAAGAGCTGGTGGCCGGCAAAACATGCCAGCTAATTCACATGAGTTAGCCATCAACTTTCATTGATAAAACCTGCACAATTTACAATTAACATTCAGCACAAGAAGTTCCCTCTTTGTCTACTTCTTAACTTTTGTCACCTATTCAAATTCTTATTGAAAACCCTGGATCACAGTTTTTCAACTTCTGGAAATACTTTATGAATTTGGTGCAATGAAGCTCAACACTTTTCCTTCCAGTTTCAGTTCTCAAGCAAACACCAGAGGAGATATCTGCTTCTCTCTCTTTGGGGTATGACCAGGTCACGAGAGACAGCATTCTTAATGCTATCACCAGTGAGTACCCCTAGTTCCACTAGTAACAGTGGTATAAATTATGGGTTACACTTCAAAAGTATAAATAATAGTCGTAAAACTTATGGTAAAACACATGTAGCTGTTTAGAATAAACATTTGGACTCCTTAATTACCTCTTCCTCCAACATGCACCCACCAGATACACAATACACAGTCCCCCCTCCCCTCAACCCACTCTCCTCCCTTTGTGTAACTGTTTCAAACCTACATGTCTCTGTCTATATAGAATTATTTTACACTCAGTGTAACATATAATTATTAATTTAGGGCACATGCTTCCCCTGCACACTATTAAGCCCTCTAGACCCAGTGGGTTTACTATAATGTAAATCCAGGATTAAAAGTATTGACACATAATTATACATGATTTGTACAGTATGTGCTAGCAACAGATATGAGACTGCATCTAAACATCCTTTTCTAGTTGTTACAAAAGAAATGAGAGACTTCTGTGCACAGGACCAGGATAAAAAGGAGAAACTGATGTCATGTGTTAGAAATATTATCAGTAAGTACAACACAGGTGGGAAGCTTTAGTGAAACACTGACCTCCATCATATTTTAATATCTCATTAGAAATTAAGAGCACTGATCCAGTTGAATGTTCTTCTACATTTACAATAGCCAAATCAAGTTCTCAGTTGATAATATTTTTAAATGTTATCACAAAATATTAGTTGAGGTCTTGTCACTCTACATAACGTGAAACTAAAATGATAGATACATGCAGGCCCGTGGCCAGGAATTTCCGTGGGGGGAGAGGGGGGGGGGGTTGCGAGCTGACATTATAGCGGAATTGGCCGGGGGTATAATTTTTTGAAGGAAAATTTTTCCATCAACACCCAAGATTGTATTTACCATGTAGATTATAGAGATTGTTTCACAGGTTAGGTAAGAACATTTTTTTGACAAAAATTATTATTTCTTATAGCAAACTTTATTTAATAACTGAGCAGACTGCTGCGGACCTTCATGGCTGTTGGGGGGGAGGGGGGGCTGTGCACCCTGCACCCCCCCCCCTGCCTACGGGCCTGTACATGTAATACTGATTTGATGTTTCAGATTGTACCAGTCAAGTTCGCCTTAAGAACGCATATCAAAAAACACATGAACATAGAGCAACTCCATCAGTAGAGTCTAGATCTACTGAATTACCAAACATATAAATGCATAACTATTACAAAAAACAGTTTAATGATAAAACAATGCAGATATTGTACGCCATATTTGGCATGTGTTAAATTGCGTTTTTGTTCTCTATGCGCTGATCAAGTACTATAGGATAAAATCCATTCTTTTGGCAATATGGTTTATATCGTATCCACTGACAAGATATATACTAAATGTACATTTATCCACTAGGCCTTCCGGAGAACTTGCAATAACAACTTAAAAGCTTGACTAGCCATTCTTTTTCATGATATTGCTATTTTCACTCATAATTTCTTCCAAGTACAGTTTTGTAAGTTAAGATGATCATAGTACGATTGCCAGTTGTTATTTAGAATGTAACTTCTGTGAAAGACGATCAACAGATCAAGTTAGTAAAACTTGTGTGCCTGCCGAAAGACATTTATTTAAACGTGGGCATTTATGTTCAAATTGCTACACCAAGACGCGCCTTTTATTCAGGCGTGGGTGCTCATTCTGCACCAACAAAGAGTTAACTATTTTAATACCAATAACTGGCTAGCCTGCTGAACTTATCACAAACTATTTCATTTTTCATCTGCCGTGGACCAGACAAGAAACCGTACTGAATACGACATATAGTCATTTTTTATCATTTTTGTGTGTGTTATATTTTGCTTTCAGAGCTTGTTGACATGCCTTTGTTATCCAAGTATAGTGACGAAATCCAACACAGACTTCTCCAACTTGTAGATCGAATGATAGAAACGGTGTTACACTGCAAGACCACCCGTGTAAGTAAATATGTACAATTGTACAAGTCTGTTGCACATAATACCCCACGTTTAAAATGTTTCGATGGCTCATTTTTTTCCATTTTATTGACAACGAAACTAAGTTTCAAGCTAAAACATATTTTGTAAACTGAACTGCCGAACGGGTTCAGATATCAATCCAAGTTCTTCCACAGGCAAACGCTACATTACGGATGGTTTGGTTTAGGAGGCGATCAAAAGGGCTCTTTTACGACTTTGCACATGCTCAGGGATTTATTGACAAAATTCCTGTTTCAAGCTAGAATATTTATCAACAGTCACTGTTCAGATATCAATCTAAGTTTTTCAAGAAGTAAATGCTACGGATGGGCTGTTTTAGGAGGCGATTAAGTTAGATTGTAGTTGTCAATTATTGTGTTCCGGGCCGGAACACAGTGCCGTAATAAATTGTTTTAAAATGCATGAAGCTTTAGCAGAAGTGTCGATTAATGTCTTTTTAGTGGATTAAGATGTTTTCTTTTGAAATTATTTGGATAAATAACGTGAAAACTGAGCTTCTGAAAAAAAAAGAAAATCCATTGATTCAGCCATGAAAGAGCCACTTTAAGTTTGGTTGTTGGTCCTGCTGTAGATCGTCTTGATTTATGTTTTGGGTGTACTCGGCATGGGTCAGACAATTATTTCAAGCGCTGTAGTCAGACAGACTTACTAAGAATGACTCAATTGTATATAAGTTGTACGTTGATGTTAGACTAACGTTGGTCAGACGTAATTAGCAGGGGTCAGTTGTTTATTATATAAGCGTTGTAGGTTGGACGTTAGACTAATGTTAGACTGTTACAGACGAATGTACTAAGCAAGGGTCAGTTGTATACAAGACGTACGTTGGATGTTAGACTGACGTTGGTCGGACGTACTAAGCAAGGGTCAGTTGTATGAGATGTACGTTGATGTTAGACTAACGTTGGTCAGACGTACTAAACAAGGGCCAATTGTATATGAGCTGCACGTTGGATGTTAGACTAACGCTGGTCGGACGTACTAAGCAAGGGTCAGTTGTATGAAATGTACGTTGATGTTAGACTAACGTTGGTCAGACGTACCAAGCAGAGATCAGTTTTTTAAGCCGGCGCTGTACGTGGATAATAAAATAATGTTTGTCAGACATTACAAAGCTTTAACAGATCCTATGCAACAACGTCAGGCGCAAGAGCTAACGTATGACGTAATGTTTTATGCAACTAACCCAGATAGATCGTCTGGATGGATAGTTCGTCTTTGAACTGTATTTTTAAAAGCACAGGCAAATTATCAGACGAACTGGAACTGCTTCCCCTCCAGCTTAAAAGCGGAGAATGACGTTAATTTGTGGACTTCATTTAATTACATTTCTAGTTTGACGATCAGGAGCTCTTGTCACAGAACCTGATAAAGCTTGGTGAACTGTCAAATGTAGGAGAAACAATCCTTGAAAATTTGGCTTCCACTGTAAAGAGCTTTTCGGATCAATTAAGAGACACTAATCAAGGTAGGAGTGGAGTTACCATCTGGGGGTACTCCCTATACAGTAAATAGTCTGGAAGAGCTTATACATTTTTTGCTGATTAGTCTTGAAAATGGTGCGATTTTCGCGGATAATTTTTTGAGTATTTTCAAGTTTCTTTTAAATGACTCAAAGATTTCAGCAGTTAACAGTCACCTCGGAGACTTCACCAGTAGCATAAAGAAATGAGGTTTTACTGCAAAATCAACAACCTTGGTGCCTCGCTTGCTCAGCAATTAGGTTGTTATTATCCAGTAAAATCCTCAATTATTTATATTACTATATTTAGGATACGCATAGTGTACGCAAAGTGAACATTGCAAGCCTGGCGTTTTTATTGTGGCCTGTTTATAGTTATGCATGTTTTGTCGGATCTGAAAAAGGGTATCGATTTCTTCAGTTTGGTCTGAAATAGGTATAGAAAATTGAATTTTCAAGTCTGAATGATTGCTTGGGTAGCACACCCTCACTCAAGTGAAAGATACAACAACTGATTGCATGATTGTGAAGTGTGTAACAGTACGGAAATTGAGCCCACTGTCAATTCGGCCCCATAACTTGATTAAAAACTTGAAATAGCATCTGCGCTTGTGTCAGCTACAGTGCAAAAGAATGTTCAAGATGAATCCAAAACTGATGTCGCAAGATCCTTCATCGAGCTTCTAATAACTTCTGCAAAACAAGATCAAAAGGTGTCTTTCAACACAGCCCTCTCGTACCCAGAAAATTTTCATAACAAAACGTGAAGATGCTCAGGCATAATTTATTTGATTTGCAAAGATATCGACTTTGTTTAGAAATTAAAGGTTTCAATACCCCCTTATCCCCCCCTCCCCCACACGCACAAACAAACACAATCACACAGACTTCTCTTTTCTTCTCTGTAGCTTGACAGCCAACCTCACGCCCGTAACCACCAGATTTTGCTGATCAACCCAATTGTTACTTATAAAATATAATAGAAATCATAACTTAAAAAAAAGAAATTAATAACTCTTAATGAAAACGGTGGATAGATAAAAACAAGCTACGGAATTTTATAGATTTCGACCGCTTGTTTTATTTTTTTCCAAGTCTTGCAGAGATTAACAAGTGATACTTCGATTTTCATTATTGTATTGTTCTTATCCATAAGGTGCGTGTCATTTCGTACAGCATGTTGAGCGGTACAAGAACGTTTTCTTCGTCTTGTGGATAATGGAAGGCATTTTATGTAGAAAAGCAACTGCTGAATTCCCAGCGAAGAAGGGTAAGAATCACAACACAACATTACTTTTTTCTGTTCTAGGATCGTTTAACCCTTTTTAGTGGTGCTTGGTTGCAATGAAATGACACCGCAACGGCGCAACGTTCACTGATGAGAAACGAGAAAGTATTGTTTGGAGTTTCACACACGAAGAAAAGTGAAATATTCGAGTAAAAGAGCTGTAAACTCTAAAAGTTTTTCAGGTGTCATTCGCGGAGACTTCGTCTCTCCATTGCTATTGATCTGCGAAGATTCCGTATTGACGGTCCGTATGGACTCATGGTCCTAAATGAAATGTTAAGACACTGGTTTTACATTTACATGTATAGTTGAAACTGGAACGAAGACTAAAAATTACAATAAATTAACATAAATGAATAAATTCTAAGTCCAGAAACCATTTAGAGAAACAGGCGTAGTTTAGCTGGTTAGTGCGCGGCCAGCTTCGATGCTCGGTGACTTTCCTCTGATTCGTGTAGCTTTAGCTTTAGATACCCGTAAAACGGATCACTGACAGAGGGAGGGGGGTAAAGGGCGCACCAAAGGCCACAAGTTTATCAATTGTATTACTTTCACGTGTTACCCTCGTATCATATCGTGCAGCAGCCAGCAGGCGTCAGAATATACGGGATGTATAAACCCTACATGTATATCTTTCACCTTTGCCATTGTACATTGCGTATTATGATGCAAGTCTTTTTTGCAACTTCAGTGTTGGACGAAGTTCCTAATATGTTTTTTTTGTTTTTTAGTTCGTGAATCTGTTTCGTCAAAGCTGGAAGATTCCCTGCTACAGATTTCCGTCTCGTTCCCACTTTTTGCACATTATGTCTGGCGGATAACTGGACTGTTGTCTAGTCAATATCTCGAGACGCAAGACAGTTGAGCTCAGTGAATCTCTAGAAGTATTCAAACGGTTTTCTGTTAAGAGAAACCAAAGATTTTTTTCTTCTGTAGAGCAATCTAATAATATTACAGCATGATGACAGAGCGGGAAAACAAACATGCTGTATTGTGATTAACTTGCATATTGACAAGAGTCGTGTCAAAGTTATAAAAGTCTTCAATTTTGCTGTCGTGGCCCTAAAATTCTAACAAAACACGAACCAATTAGAAACAGTCAAACATGTCAGTTGAAGAGTAGAGGATCCTATTACTTAAAACAGAACCAATTAGCAGCCATGTCAGTTGAAGAGTAGAGGATCCTGTTGCATAAAACAGAACCAATTAGCACCCATGTCAGTTGAAGAGTAGAGGATCCTATCACTTAAAACACGAACCAGTTAGCTTCAACGAAACATGTCAGTTGAAGAGTAGAGGATCCTATTACTCAAAACACAAAACAATTAGCACCGGTCGAACATGTCACTTGAAGAGTAGAGGATCTTATTACTTAAAACAAAAGTAGAAAACCCTACTACTTAAAACCCTCTTCTTCAAATTCTTCTGATACTTTGTATATCAAGTTTGTAACTTTGTAACTTCACGGCCAAAGTGACGACAAACAACTACAAACAAAGCATCCCCCCCATTTGCCTTGTCGAAAAATTTCGATTAATATCTGAAAAAACCCAGTTTATAGATAGTTACATGTAAACTTTAAACTTTGTTTTTGTTAATAAATATTTGAACAAGCGCAAAGGTTTCAAAGAGCCCTTTTATTCCTGGTTTGAACAGTACTTCCTGTACAACAGCTTAAGTAAAATCTGTGGTACTTCTAACAGTCGACCTGAAACAGAAAATCTATACAATAATCTGAATAAAACCAACTTGTAAGAATAAAGAGAGGGGTATTAACCTTTTACATTACTTGCAGTAGCTGGTAATAATTTTTCGCTACGCTTTGTATCAATGCTGGTTATAGTTTAACGATTGATCAGTCGGTCTTCACTTGGGGTTTGAATCAAGAGATTAATTGTCTTGATAATCTATGTTACACAAATTCTGAATGTAGATCCTGCAAAACGTTCAGATGACTGAGATGTGGAAAGCTGAACCTCGGGTGAACATGCAGTGACCGTTCGTAACAGACAATAACAATGCAAGAGCGTGGAAAGAAAATAGTAAAGAGATGGCGGGTCATTTATGTACAGCTGACGATTAACAGATCAGTCTGGGAATACACTTCAGCCCCAGGTCATCTTAGCCCTGTTGATCAGCTCTCGTCCAATGATCATGCGTTGGATCTGGGCAGTGCCTTCATATATCTGTTTAAAAATTCACAAGCAGTACTCCGTTAGTTGCGTGGAAGATCTTACTGCCCAAAGTAAAACCAACTATGGCGTTGATGCTAACCAGGGTTAAAAGTGCAGGCATGTTGACCAGCGCAAGGCAATAACGATTTAAGGAAAAAGTTAAGAATTCTTTTCCAAAAAGCAGATTTTTTGGGATGAATGATTGCAAAATTAATGCAATTTTAGGGTATTTATTAAGGAAAGAACATGCAATATCTTACTTATCCAAACTGAAATGTACTAACTCGAATAAAATACTAATATACGGCAGCGAATGACACGGGAAAGGGGTGCAAATGCTTAACATGGATACGACATCGTCAAAAATTGAAGTCACTGGCAAAATATTTATCCTATGCTTCATAATGCCACATCTGATCATGACACCCACACCACAACTTGCAGTTATTCCAGGTAGGGCAAAAGTAGAATACATGTCAAACACTTTCAATGACATCCTTCGTCCACAATCATCGGGAAAAGAAAAACATACGGATTTTTGGGAATAACTGAAAAGCTGGAAAAGTACCTGGCACTACAGAGCTTTTTGCGACATGTAGAAATCTTTTAGGGGTTTGAAGGCTTTGTAGGGCCGCCAACACCCCTGAAAATGATAATTTGCTTCCTTATAGACTAGTTCGAATTGTCATTTTTAGGTCGCTATTCATTTGTCCGGTCTGGCCGGACGAAAAGAACTGGTTCTTGTCAGTGCAAATGGAAAGGTCAAGGCCAACGTAACTGGCCAATCACAGATAAGAAGGCGCACGCGCGTATTTCTTCCCGCCAAAACTGAGCGGCTGTGATCCATGAGCAGGGCCAGTCTGGCCAGGACCAGTTCCGATAGTTTGTGCGTTCCATTTAAAAACTGATTGGTCGGACCGACCAGACTGGTCAAATGGAAAGCGACCTTAGTCAACCTACATATAACTGGTTTACCTTAAGAGCGTTTCAACAATACTTTATCAACACGGAACTACATATTACTAGACAAGGACGTGATTTAAAACATTGTCAAATACTAGGTTCAATGTAATGTAGTTTACCTGAAAGATCTTGGCATCTCTCATTAGTTTCTCTACCGGATATTCTGTGTTGAAGCCATTTCCACCAAAGATCTGTTCAAAACAGTTTCATTTAAAAGTGTAGTTTACATAATAATAATAACAATACTGAATATGATAATAATGGCTTGATAACCGAGGTGTGCCGTTGCTTCACACTTTTCGTAAAGAAAGTATAGGTTACAAACACATTCTCATTATCTGTTGTTCAACCTATCCAAAGTTATCCTAAAATTGTAAATTCAGATCAGCAACGTGTAAGTTTTGCACTGGAAAACTAGTTTTGAAAACAACTCTTTTCTCTGCGTGGGCGAGTAAGCTGAATATGTATGTGTTGTTGATCAACAAATGTTTGATATGGTATGTTGTTCGCCCTTAGTCTGGGTGTTAAGCTGGTCTTTCACAACTTTCAGGAGAACAACATACCATATCAACTTTTGTTGATCAACAACACACACAACGTGTAACTTTTACTGTTTCACTTGTCGTGCCAACGGGCCACAGTTACTGTCTGCAAAAAGGCGGGGAAAATGGCACCAAAATGTGAGCGACGGGCGTGCGGCCATCGTCAGATTTGCGTATTTTCGTAAGTCTTTACTAATCATAATTATTAAATGATTAATATGGTTAAAAGATTACCGTAAAACAAGCAACTAATGATGTGAAGAAAGAAAAGTATAATCAGACCTGTACAGCATCCGTAGCACATTTGTTGGCCACATCAGCAGCAAAACCTTTGGCAATGGACGCATAGTACGTGTTACGCCGACCCTGCAACAAAAGAAAATTCTCAACTTCTCGTTTTATTCATATCTTTTTTCTATTCACGTAAAAAAATAATAACTTTATTTGAATTTCGGAACTTCAAGCTTAACACACTACAACTAAGACTAATTATTTTGTCTGTACAATAACACAATTTAAAAGATACATACAAAATATTTAATTAATTACTTATTTAAAATTTGACTTTCGCCTATGCCTAACTAGTAGAAGAATATAAGCAGATAGTATGAGGGAAAATATTAAAGTTAACCAATAACTCTAGGATCTCCATCCCCTTGTTTAATTATTGCTACTTTTTGACGTTTCCTCTGTTAGTTTATTAACACTTGTTTTAAGTATTACAGTTGCAAACTCTAGATTTGTTAACCTCCCATTAAGAAAAAGAAGCCTGTAATCGCACAGATGAAAAGTCTGACATGTTTAGTTGTTTTTGATATTATTCATTATTTGTGCCCACCTGATCAATTTCCCATCCCGCCCGAATGGTTGCCAAATGGGAAGCCTCCACGCCAATAGCCATATCAGCTAACATGAACTGCACTGCTTGGTGCTGTAGAGGAAGATAATTAGGATTAGAGACACTCCAATAGCCATATCAGCTAACAT
>JANSTQ010115869.1:0-13996 GCA_026167885.1 Bergia puertoricense
TCTAAGAACCGGCTGCAAAATGACATTGGGTAGGGGGAATGAGGGAAAAGGGGCCGCGTGTCTAATTTATTGCCTAAGATTGTGGGTAAATGGTATCAATCATATTATGATATCAAGTGATGACGAGGCAGACTAGAAAAATGAGAAGGAAAGCGCACTGAAAAAGACGTATATTAGTGGAAGGACTAAACATATATGATCTGAAGATACTGTGCAACAAATGTGCAACTATAGAAGAAAATAAATGGCTCAAAGAAACAGTGTATCCATTGTAAAAAAGGGGTTCCTTTCAAGGCTAAAATTAAACATATTTGACACACGTAAGGGATCTTTAACGTTTGAAGTACACCCCGAAACCATAATACTACTCATGCCTCAGCAGTTACCAAGAGGAGTTTTGGGAAGTCCCACATTGAAGATGAGTAAAAACTCCCGTTTACCGTTTCTCAGTGAACCTTGTTTTATTCGATCAACCAGACTACGTGAATACATGCGGAAGAAGTTTCATTTGAATACTAAGTCCTGTTTGTAACGAGTCACTCTCACATAAGTTTCACAAGTGACTTTAAGCACCCTGGAAAGGCAACGGCTAAGTTAACAACTGTGAAGTCTCCAGTCTTTTTACTTCTGTATCATCCATTCGTTTTTGTTTTTTTCTTGAGTGAAAAGGTGTGGGTAGTACAAACAGCAGGCGCAAAATGTGGAGCGGAACTCATAATTGGGCAATTTGTTTTGCAACTTTTTCATTATCTACAAAATTCAAATCCCCTCGCCTGATGGAGACGAGATGGTTAACCTAGTACATTTCCACGTGCAAATATCGTCTTGTGAGTCCTTCCCAAAGTTCAACTCCGACCGATTACAAAGGCAGGTTGAAGAATGGTGGGTAGGTTCTATCCTAGCCGCTAGGGTTACCACGAAGGCCTGTTAGGATTTATCTGGAAAACGCAGTGGCCAACGAGGCTCTGGTGTAGTTGGGATGGTCAGTACCCCACTCAGCGGATTCCTAGTTGATTACTGAAACATTTAATCCTTCGCTAAAGGTGAAGTAACAGTTATACCAGCAAATCAAAATTTCTTTGTTTCAAGTATCTAAGTCCTTTGCAGAACTCTTGCTTGTCGCGTTGGAGTACTAGCAAATTTGTTGCGGAAGTAGAAGTCTAACCTACTTCAGTATTTGCTTCCATAACTTCCAACGAAAACACTTGTTGCGTGACAATTTGTTCATTTGAAAAGTAACACTTGCAACAAAAGGGCTCAACCTGTGACACAACAAGGTAAAGGAAACTGTTGCTCGTATTAAAATTACTGCACCTTATTAAAAGCTCCCTAGTAACAACCACTAATTTCAATCATGGTGTCCTGCCACAGGTACATTTATGCATGTCAGTCACGTGGTGTCATGTAGAGTTAAACATGGAACTCAGGGCCTTTGCGTAGAATGCGTTTTGTTGGCGTTCTTTTTGTTTGAGCACAGACAGCTGTTCCCGAATGGCGCGGTTACCAGGCTCTATCTGTAATGCCTTGGAGAAGAATAAATAACATTAGACCAAACATACTGCATCAGGCTGAGTTTGTCACAACGCTTTCCTGGCGGCTCGTTTAGCTTTCTAGTTATTCTAGTTATAGGCGTGCTATATATTTTGGTCTTTAACTTATTATTCGTTTTTCATATTTCCAGTTTGCTTCATTGAATAAAGCTATTTCAAAGAATGTTGACGCCTCGGAGGCCGTGGAGCAGAGGAGGGGGCCAGGGGGCTGTATATGTGTGCGTTGTTAGTTCAGTTGATAAGATCTCAGACTGCCAACTTGAAGGTCCCGGGTTCGATTCCCGGCTTGGCCATGGGGTTGGATATTTAGGTGACCTTCTTTCGCCACACCGTCCTTGGACAGAGACGTTAAGCCGTTGGTCCCCCAGATGGATGAAGAGCCACTCTGTGGAAATGCCGTTTGGGTAATGCCATAAATATTATTATTATTATTATTACGCACCAGCCCAATGATGATGAAGGTGATGATGATGATGATGCACTTGGCTTGGTACGCACCAGCCCAATTCTCCACCAGGAGATATGGAACAACGATGATGATGATGATGAGGATGATGCACTTGGCTTGGTACGCACCAGCCCAATGATGATGATGATGATGATGATGCACTTGGCTTGGTATGCCCCAGCCCAATTCTCCACCAGGAGATATGGAACAACGATGATGATGATGATGATGATGATGATGCACTTGGCTTGGTACGCACCAGCCCACTTCTCCACCAGGAGATATGGAACGATGATGCTGATGATGATGAGGATGATGCACTTGGCTTGGTGTACGATGAGCGCCCCCCCTCCCCCCCCACCCCCAACGTTTCAAAACGCTCCGCCCGCTGCCTCTGCATCTGCAAAGTTTAATACTAGCCACTAAAAAAAATTATGGGCACCGAAGTTAACTGACTCACTCTGTCTGACTTATGGTCATTTTGAAACATCGTGTTCAAAACTACGAAGTCTGACAACTGTATACGAAAGCGCAAATTCTAATCGTGAGGGAATGCTTTCCATACCATACTTGTTCCAAAAATCTGCGAACGCTATTGTGAAGCGATGGGAGTTTGCTCACCTTCTTCAGATCTTCTTCTGCCTTCTCAATCTCGTTTAAAGCAAGAAGTGCCTGCAACGTGAGTGACATCTGAAACTTTACCCTCTTTCGCGCTGCAGTTTCTCGTGTAACTTGTCTTGCGATTGCTCTAGTTATGTAACAAATTGCACGAACCATTGCAACGTGAATGACACACCCTGAATTTGACAGAATCGTTGCGAAACATGGTCCTTAAATCGTTGCAGAAAGTAGGAAATTAGTTGAGGCTGTTACACGCACCCGTTTTTCGTTGCAACTTGTTGCACGAACCATTGCAGAGTATAACACTCCCCGAAATTGACAAGATCATTGAAAAACAAGTTGCTGCACTCTTTGCAGAAAGTGCAAATGAGTTTCGAAACGAATTTATCAAAGATTTTATCGTTTTTCTGGGTATGTTATACGGTACAATGGTTCACGCAACTTTACTCGCAATGATATACCAAGTTGCACGAGAAATTCAGTGCGTGTAACGGGACCTTAACCCATTTATACTTTCCGCATTTCATAACTGAAACTTGTCTTGCAATTATTTTGTCGTTTCGGGGTTTGTTACAGCTGTAACGCTTCGTGCAACTATCGTTATCCGGTCGCTATCAATAAAACAAGTAATTTGCACGAAAAGTTGCAACGTATAAAAAGTGTGGATCAAACGAGCATGAGACTTGAAAGTATTTTAATGTCTGAGGGAGTCGAACAAGAATTTTGTTCGCGGTCAAACGAGGATGAAGGTCCAATAGACTTGACAAGAGTCGCAGAAATACACGTACACAGGAGGAATGTCATAAAAATTACCTAGGGCATGTTCAAATTTGATGACAGCGCTTGAGACGCCACGAGAGTGCGCGAGATGTTGACTAGTAGCAGTCAGACAAGTTCTTATGCTTGTTTGACTTGGGCTTTACTAAAACAACTGAGCAAAACAAAATTGGTAATTTATTTACAAATATCAATTATCAAATTTATTTCTAAAATCTCTCTGGAACTTTGTTCAACAAGATTAATAATGGTTGAGTCTTACACACTCACTGGTGCGGCCTTACAAAGGAGAACGCGAGGCTCTGACAATACGATACCCTCCAAAACCCAAGGAACAAGGCTCTTTTTCCATGGCCTTGTCCTTGGTGTCACAGGATGGGAACACAAATATTATATATATTTTTTTGTTTTCAAAATTACAAAAGTCCTTATGACTGTCATGTTCAATGTAGGTAGTGATCGCAGAATTTCTAAAGTTAGCTACTGGTCTTATTTTATATGTTCAGATGCTGAGAGCACCAGATTTTGGTGTAAAAGTTGATTTCGTATAAAGCTCATTGAGAGCTACAATGTACATGTACCCATGTTGGAGTGGACATACAGTACTTACAGTGCCTCGTCTGTATAACGCTTTAATGTTTTCTTTATTCAGTGATAATACCTGGAGGTGTGAGAGTGTTATGAAAAACTGGTATTTGATTTTCAACAACAATACATACATGTATAAATGAACCACTTATCCCTGAAAATATCCAATTTACTTTACAATTTTGACCTTACGCTAGCCCAGCCCTAATAAACAATTAGAAACTACCATGGAAAGCAAACCAGCTTTAATCACAAGCTGGGTTGCACGTGACGCCATGAAAAAACTTAATCAAAAGTATGGTTCTTATGAAGTCGAGTCTTTCACACGTTTTAGAGTTCTTTGCTTCCTGCAGAGTTTTACAATATAGTTTTGATTCAGAGTTATATATGTTTGAACTTACCTGCCACCAAACTTCAGTTTATCTCACTGGCTCTCTAGTTCATGTACATTGTATGTACCCAAACGAGTTAGTGTAGTTTAGTGGCAGTTCTCCGTTCCATTTTCAAAATTTATAGAAATAACCGTTCCTCTCTTAGTCTCAGTCTGTTTTTAACATGTTCTTAAATTTTGGCATTTTACAGCCTTGACGCTTTTATAAGAAAATAAATAGGTTCTCGTAAAAAAAGAAACTAAATATTAAAAATGAGTTTAACTTAGATTTGAAGAAGCAGGTGTAGCTCAGTGATCAGTGATCAGTGTAGCTGTAGCTTCAAATAACCGTAAAACGGAGCACTGACAGAGGATGGGGGGGGGGGGGGGAGGTTGAGTGCGCACCGAGGGCCACAAGTTTATCAGTTGTATTACTGTCACGTGTTACCTTCGTTAAAGAAAGTCGCTTTACCTTTACCTTTTATTTGTAGCAATACCAGTTAGGTTGCATTGGAAACTTGGTTTTAACAAGTGGTTTAAAGCACTGACTCCAAAGTACCTGGAGATCGTGAGGTTTTTTTAGTCTTCTGCCTGCTGGTCTCACCTACAAACTTGTGTATCTACATACATGTACCTGTAGCCTTCTGGCTGGCCTACCTGCCAGTTGGGTTTTTTGATTCTTATATCTTTTGTGTATAACACAGCACAGAAAAGCTCTTAAATTACAGAGAGCAGTGACCTTAAAAAGTAACTTATCATTTTATTATATTTTTAATGGCACTGCATGTAGCAAAAAATCTAATATATAATTAGCTAATTTCACTGTTCAATTAATATTTAAAATGTATTCTTAAAACAATATGTGTACCTTGCTGCAGTTTTCAATAACATGTTGATGATGCCCCAACTTTCCCTGACATGCTGCCAGGTTGAGATAGCATGCCAGTTTTAGTTGATCTGAAATTATCAAATAAAATATTAGATAGAAATACACTTTCATTTTGCCTCTGCTTTTCACTGGTAAAATAATAGAAACATAAATTGAGAGAGGAAGTCTGAAATTTTTTAGTTTCTTGAGAGAGTTTCATTCTTTGTTATATGGAGAGAGAAAAATAAAAACATCTGCCACTCAGTGAGAAGTTATTATGTAGTTTTTTGGATCCTGTAATGTACAGTATTTACTAATGTGTCCAAGTCATACAGTAGCTACATTTACATGTATGAAGATGTATATCAGACACCCCCCCTCCCCCCTCAGAGGAGGGGGGGGCGGGGGTACTCAATAAAACGGGTGTGCTGCCCAAGCTCTAAAACCCTTACCCTGTTTATGATAATAAATATACAGAAAACGTTCAGGAAATCTCAGAAAATCTTCGGATACATGTATGTTTAAAAAATATTCTAAAAGTTTACAGAGAGTCTTCAGAAATGTTTGGAAAATCTTCAGAAATGTTAAAAAAATTGGAAGTCTTTGGAAAAAGTTCAAAAAATCTTCGCACTGTAAGCTCTCGTAAGATTTTTAAAAAATCTTCAGAAATGTTTTTATGTATGTAATTGTTTAACAAGTAATCGTTCAGCTCCTTGTTCAATTTGGACTTACATGTAATTGAAGGGTCTAGTGCAAAAACAACATAAGTGACTTTTAGGTTGATTTTGAGTTCTTGACACACCTCTGTAGTTTTTGAAGTGTTTGTTTATTTGGTGTCATGTTTTTTCTTGTATTTTCAATTCTCTCTTATAGTTAAAGCCACAGTTACCACAAAATTACCCTGGTGACCTTTATTCCAGCAAAAAAGTTTATACAAAACCATCATGCCTCGATCTCCTGAGTCACTCATGATTGCACATATGTGCAAATTAATTTTGAATTGAACACTAAATCGCAGGATTACCAATAGATACAATTTGCACTTCACTCAGTTCAATTTAGTTAGTTACCATGATTATTATTTATTATTTTCCTCAAAATAAACAAATAATTTTAGAAGTTGTTTACACACAAACAAAAATAATTTGACATATAATACAATTAACATGTGCTGTTAATAATAACTTATTGCTGCCTGTCAGTTTACACCTACCGCACTGATCTTTCTGCCCATCCAGCTCTGTATCATTCAACAGGATGAGCATCTTCAGTGCCCTGCTATAGCGCCGAGCAGCCACCACCCATTTACCCTCCTGCAAAGAGGAACCAAAAATATGTTTAAGGAACTTACATTAAAATTCAAAGTCTTGTTTCAAAATTATATACATGTACTGGTATTCATCCTTGAAGGAAGACAACACTACAAACCATTATTTTACCTTAAAACATTCTGTTCCTTTGGATTTGTGATGATGAGCAAGTTGTAGTTTCTCTGCTGGTGAATACTGCCAAACCTCCTTCACCTATGGATTTTTATTTTAAATTTACATGTATTTATTTACAGTTACATGTATCATAAAATACCATAGTCTATGACATTGGGAAACTAGTTCTGAAAAAAACTGTTTTTCCTATTAGGCGAGTTGGCTGAAAATGTTTCGTTGATCAGCAAAAGTTGATATGATATGCTTTTCACCTTTGATTTAGGTTGAAAGCTGACGTTTCGAGCATTAGCCCTTCGTCAGAGCAGAATGCATTACTTCTACTTAGAAATGCTGGTGCCTAATTCCACCCTGGGATTTCTATTTGTCAGGTCTCTAGACAACTGGATTTGGCCATTGTTAATGGGCAGGTTGATGAATGCATACATGTGCATAGTTTTTTCACCACATTACTACATGTATGCTCTCAGGGCCAGAACAAGAGAACTGAGTGGACTCTAATCCAAAAGTAGCCGATTTAGACAGAGGGGTGAAAAGGCACAATGCACATGTATGTAGCTAAATCTGTGGATCTGCAATTACAGTATTTTTGCTCAAATCCAAACCCTCAATCTGAATGTGAACATGAATATGCTGATCTGCACATGTTCTGACCAATACTAAAATCACCCACAAAAGTAGTTGGAACAGCCTGCTCCCCAATTCAATGCTGAGGCAGTTTTAGCATGACACCCATTCGCAACAACTTCAACATTGGAAAGGGGAGTGGGGGACACTTGGTGTTCCAACACTTTTGTCCATGATTGTAGCCAGACACACACAAAAGAAAAACACCTTAAGAGTCAAGTGTACAGTCATGTAAATCAAAGCTGCACAGAGATATGAAAAATTTGAAAAAAGTAATGGTTACAATTAAGGAACTGACTGTGAGAATAAGTTCTAACAGTACATGTATGTACTGTACTTTCATAATATCGTATGCACTACCTGTAATTTAACTTTAAGTTAAGTTCAAGAATACAACAAATACAGTACAGTATATGAGAACTTGGAACTTTAACTTGACTTCAAGTGTTGCATGTAGAACAAACATTGGACATGGATAATTCTGTTCTCAAGTTTATTCACAACTGCTTTAAACTGAAGGATTTTAGTGAAGTGAAGTGTAAAGTGTGCGTGTGGCTAATCATCAACATTGCAGCTTGGTGATGCTGAATTATGAAGATGCAGCTCACGAAGTCGAATTGAAAGTACAGTGTATATGCAGGCACCTCTGGCAGCCACTATACGGTCATGCCCAAGGATGAAAACTAACACCAGTGGCCCAGCGGCCAGTGGCCACCAAATTTCACCTTGGGCTGGTAGATTTCACAAAGCACTGGCCCATCTGGCCTGTATGTTTTGCATAAAAAAGACATGCATTTGTGTAGGATACTAGTGAATTCCTACATGTATATTGTAAACAAATACCTTTGTAACATAACTGTAAAGTACCGTAACTCGTCATAACTCAATGTGAACTTCACTTTGAACAAGAATAAAAGTTTTGACCATCTTTTTAAGACATTTGTATTCTTCATGATTCTTATTAATTTTGTGTGATAAAGGATGTACAATGTGATCATTGGATAAACATTGAACATTTGCTACTTAGGGAGACATTCATTACGGGACAAGGAGAGCCTCACCTTTTAGAAGACTAGTTAATAAGCATTATATTTTAAGTTCACAAACACGATTTAGATTAATAAAAAAACCAATTATGATGGGGCAGTAAAATTTTTGTTGAGCTGGTGGATTCCTTTTGCTACTGGCCCAGCTGGCCAGTGCCGAACAAAGTTAGTGTCTGCCCCTGTATGCTTGACCTCAGAGCACAGCTTACAGTACAACCAGTTGGAATAAGCTGGCAAATGATTACATAATTATTCTATTTCTACAGGGTTTATATACTTTGCATTGGGAAATGATTACATATTCTACATGTATTTCTATATTTATTTATTACAATGTTTCTGTTGATTAAAGTACATGCCACTGCACTTCTTATTGGTGTAGAAGAAGTTACAAACTACATGCTTTCCTGGGTTTGGCGAGAGGAACTTCATAGTAACAAAATTTGAATGCTTATGTGACCACATTAGTTAGAAAGGTTACTGTAATACAATATGCCTCACTGCAGGAGGTCACAAAGAACATTCCAGATTGATCATTACAACATATGCTTCACAAGCTACTTTTAATATTGTGTGGACTCAGGGTCATCTATAGAAAGGTACACACAAAAACATTCACTTACAATGGACTGTTAGTAATAACCAAAATGTTTTCCTTATTAAGTTCAACTACAGTACTGTACATGAAGCTACTACTACTAAAAATATAAAAATAATAGCTTTAAATTAATAATTATTTAAAGGGGCAGTTTCATGGTTATTTCATACAAAACTGCCACTTTCCAAAATTATAGTTCTTTTCATTTTTGTTCACAGTACATTGATCAACGCTATTTAATTTGACAAAGAAACCCATTAGCAAACAGAGTTGTCAAGGATTGAAGCATTTTGGCACTATAGTATATAAGCCAAGAAACTTATACTACGGGTCAACACTAAATTCGCTCCAGCAACTGTAATCCGTTTCGATTGTCCACAAAATTAAGCCATCCACACCACATTTGTAACGTTGAAGGTAGAATGGTGCTTGAACTATTCGTAACATCCATTATTTTTGTATTTATAAGTTTTTTGCCTACCGATGGAAAAATGACCAGTGCAATCATATCGCGAAACAGCCCCTTTAATAATAAGTACATGTACATCTACTAAATTTAACATACAATGTAGGAGAAAGTCCTTCATGTTTCAGTGGCAATAATGTTCTAGTCTACAGCAACAGATCAACAATAACAACAGAAAAGCAACAAATAAAAATGTACAATGGCAACAGACAAAAACTGAAATCTCTAGATCTCTAAGTAGTTTATTTAAATTTTAAAAGTTAAGATTAAATTATAATATGTAGAGTATTTTTTATAAATAATATTTTTAAAACTTCAATACCACTGTTGATTTGCTTAATATATAATGCTTGCATTCAATGTACTGTACAGTGTATGACTGTGTAGCATGTACATCTTAACTTATCTCATCACTCACCTTGCTAAAGTCCAGGAGTTCCAATTCACACATCTGAAAGTCACTGGAGTCAACTCCTAAATACTCCCAGCTGACAGAATCAGGTTGGTGGAATTTAATGTGGCACAGTTCATTCTGATGCATGCACTCCAGACAGCTGTCAAGTATCTCAGATAATTCACTATCACCTGTTTAAAATATAGAGTAATTCAACAAAGGTATACATCTCCTCACATGTACATGAAAATAACTTTTGGTTCATAATAAACATAATCGTTTTATTATGTTGTGACACAGAGAACTTTTACGGTAAGTCAAGACTCAAATATCTTTTAAACTTTGTCCATGAATTTCTCAAGTGTTCTTAATTGACTCCTAAAGGTCTGTTTTTCTTCAAGAAAACTTTTAAAAACTTGAGAAAAAACTAATTTTGGATTTGAGCATACAATGTACCATAACAATGGACCTGCAGTTCTTACCTTCGCCAATAACTATTTCTTTTTCACCATCCTCGATGACTTTTCCATTTTGCAAGAAATATTTTGTACGCACTGAAATTAAAGCGCTAGTTGTCAAATAACTTCAAACAAAGTTATAAGCTCTATATGAAGCAGAACAGCACAGGGGTTAAGCATCAACTCAATACATTAAGGTGCATTTGAAAACGTCTATTGAACTTGCATGTGCTATATAAAACAATAAAAAACAATAATAACAATAACAATAATAAAGAAATCATGACAATTATTGCTATTATCATCATCATCATCATTATTATTATTATTTTAAAAATACATATAATATTTAATATGCAACAGCTTTCCTGGCTTCTGTCGTTCTGATTGGCTGTATATATATTTTAATGGCACGGTATACTCGGTGAAGTTCAATTGGTATGTACTGTCATGTAATCACAACTGTTTCCAAATGCGTAAATATTGCAATGTCTGCGAAAGAAATTAATTTCATACAAACAAATTAATGAGTGATTTGGTTAATCGACCAATCAGAAAGCTTTACAATTATAACAAAATTTTAAATATTGGCGCGAACCTACCTTGACATTTAGAGCCCTCATTTGGCGATTCAAAACCAGTTCCTTTCCTAATCGTTACTTTTGTGTATCTTCTTGTTTGCATTTCCTTTCATTCTTCAATCCCCATCCTTCGCTCACAATCAAATATTAAGTTTGAGAGCAGAATCTTGAGCAAAAGACAAAGTATTCCTCCACCGAACAACCATATACTTCACTTTTTCGTTTTGAACGCGGGCTCATTTCCTTTGCAGCAGCGTTCTATTGCTGTGGCTGATTGGTCAGACTTGAAATATAAGCCAATCAGAATCTGTTTTAGAACGCACTAGTGATCATTCGTGACTTGCTGCAGGGATAATGAGGTTGTTGTTGTTGTAAATCATGAATTTACCTCGAACTTTTTGCCAGAAATGGTGAGGTTGGAGTTCCATTACTTATTTAAACATTCATTTGAAACAGTTGTGCGAGCATACTTCCAGAAGGTATGTTAAATGCATTGTCAGTTTAGTTGTGAAAGACGTCATTCTGTTCATAATCATAACTGAAATCCAAAAGGTTTAAGGTAAGGTAGTTGTGAAAAAATCTCCGGAAAAATCTAAATTTATTCACTTCAGTCTCATAAAATATATAAAACGAGTTTGGAGTATCAAATATATATATGTGATTAAAAGCTAAAGATTAAAAAAGCTAAAACTAAATTAGAATCTAAAGAAGTTGTTTAAAGTGACTGAACAAAGTCAAAGCCAATCAGTTTTGATTTTGCATCAGAAGAAGTGGCCAGGGTTACATGCACAATATCACCTCCAGCAGTCCAGGATTCATACCAGATCGAAAATAGCTTTTAATCTCAGGTTCTCAAGATTGGTTTGGCATTGGGATGACACTTACCAGGGACTTGGAGAGGCAAGACTGCCAGAGACATGCACCCAGCAAGAACAAACCCATCCACCACCCTCTAGGGTTTCAGTGGTGGTCACATCTCCCAGATCAGCTTGTTTGCAAAAGGATCTGCTGAAAGAAAAGAGACATGTACTTGAAGTCTCAAGCCACTTTTTCTCATGTATTATCCGTCATCTTCATTTCTCTGTATCATTGTGGTTTTGGCCTTCATTTCAGGATCAGAATGCTGATTGTTTTATATCTTTCAGTAATTCTTTTCAGCACTATCCACTGAAGCAACAAATCACATGTTAACCTTTTTAAGTTGGGGGACTGGAAAAAGGTTTATTTGTTGCTTTTGCTTTATAGCTTGCAAAGCTCTGAATTTAAGAATTACTGTAGGAACTACTTTAAAATTTTGAAAGTACCCCCTTCCCCCAGGAACCTCCTGTACTGTACACATGAAAGGAACAACAATCAGATTAAGTACTTTAATAGATAACTCTTTTCTCTCAAGATATTGAAGGATTTGTTGAATTACACATGTATGTGTAGCCCATAAATGATTTTAATAAATAATTACCTTTGCTTAATAGTATTCATCTGGGCAGGATCAGAATGTTACTTCAGTCACTGTTGTTGAGCACAAAATAGGTGAGTTACTTTGTTTAAATATTAATATACACTTGGAGTGAATGAGTAGTGTCAGTGATCCAGTTGATCTGTTCCCTGAATATTAATTTATCTGACACTGTCCTTGAAGCACCAAACCTACAATCTGACAGGATTACTGAGTGCATGGCTTGATTCATTTTTTACTTGTCACAATCTTTACATGTAGAAAGCCAACCTAAATATCTCCAAATGTTGCCATTATCTAAATGTAGGAGTGTACAGTATAATAATAATAATAATAATAGCAAAAATTGTACATGTAGTACTATCTAAATGAATTACAATACTATATTGTTTTTGAATGCACTAACTGAAATAAAAAACCAAGTGTTACTAATAAAATTAGTTTGTTTTGAATTGTACCAGATCCAGTTACTGGGGTTGAGTTTTGCCGTAGAAGAGGAAAATGTGTAAACATCTTGCCTGCTTTCTTCAGGAGGGTAAGGATCGTTAATGCTCCGTTTATGCTCCTGTATTTTCAATCATGGACTGCAGGGCCTTAGCCCCCCCCCCCAAGTTTTCAAAATTTTAAGAAGTCACTGAGAAAAAGTGTCTTCAATCCCCCAATATTAAGTCACTGATCAGCCCCCCCCCCTCCCCTATGTCAGTCTCTGGTGGTTAACCCTTGAACTCAGTTTTAAAACTGTTAAAAGAGAAGTTATTAAGTACACAGTCTTTCAGTACTTATATCAAAGTTTGACAAAACTCATTGCGACTATTGTGATTATTTTCCTAAATTTTGTCCTGTAAATCCATTTAAATTTTATAGTTGAAAAAGATACATGACTGCAGGTACAGAATGGTGTTAAAGAATTATGTGAGCTACATGACGAAAACTAAAGTTATTATCTGTATCTGTAATAATTATTATTATCTACTTATTGTGCTAAAAAAGGCTGGTTGAATGCTGAAAGGCTCTTCCTACATTTGATTTACTCATTTAGCTTCTGTCTGTAAGGCCACAGTTTTTAATTTGTTAGGTTTACGAGTATATCAAGACTGCCTTAAATTTGCCTGTCGGAAAAAAATTTCCTCCTTTTTTTAAAGTTTTTATTCTGATAATTTGACTTGTTCTACATTAAAATTTTATGTTCATTCTCTTTTATTTGACTGTACATGTATGATCTACAATCATGGTCAAAAGTTGTTGGGACAAGCTGATTGTGTAAGCCAGGAAACTATTTTTTACACCGAAAACAACTTTTAAATAGGATTATAAAATTATGAAAATGGCAAAATAATTTATTATTAAAACATTAGTTTGATCCCCCCTCCTTCCCCCCTGTTCAATGTTGGAACCTCTGACTGCAAATAAAAATTGGATTTTTTGAGACTTTTGATGAAGTTTACTCAACATTGATGCGGAGGAAGGGGTCGTCCCAACAATATTGACCATGATTGTACATGTAGGTTGTAACATTTAATTATACTCTACATCAGTTCTGTCAACGTGTTGACCATGATTGTACATGTAGGTTGTAACATTTAATTATACTCTACGTCAGTTCTGTCAACATGTTAACCATGATTGTAAGTTGTAACATTTAATTATACTCTACATCAGTTCTGTCAACATGTTGACCATGATTGTAGGTTGTAACATTTAATTAT
>JANSTQ010115980.1:0-13995 GCA_026167885.1 Bergia puertoricense
TGTCTTTGGGCGAGCTTGCCCCAGCCTAGGATGTTCAAGGCATCACTGGCGGACGAGTACGGTGGTCGATCGAGGATTATTTTTGCCGCCCTATTCTGTAATATCTGTAGATTCTCCATTAAAAGGGTATTTTCTTTATCCCCCCAAACGAGGTCTCCATAGTCAAACAGTGGTAAGACCAGGCTGTTATAGAACAGAAGCCGTACCCAGCGTGGTAGCAAAGGTTTGATTCTCTTCATGAGCCCAGATTGTCCACATGTTCATTCCAGGTCATGTTGGATGAAAATGTAAGAACAAGATATGAGAAACTATCAACATTCTCAACTGCACTACCCTTAACACTGATTGTAACGGTACCAATGTTGGACAGTTTCCTATTGCTTCCAATAATTATAGCTTTGGTCTTGCTGATGTTCAAGGTAAGCTTGTTCTCATGGAGCCAGCGGCAAACTCTTTGAAGACCAGTATTGAGCTTATATCCTCCAATTCAGTGGGGTTAGCAGAGAAACAATATAGAATTGTGTCGTCAGCATACAGGGCTACTTGGGTGTGTTTGACCACGTCTGGTAAATCGTTGATGTAAATTAAGAACAACAGCGGGCCCATGGTGTTGCCCTGTGGGACTCCAAGATTGCAAGGGCAATCAGCTGACAATTCTGTACCGCAAGATGTGCTCAGCGACCGCGAGCTCAAGTAAGGTCTGAAACAGACTAAATTTTCGTTGCAGATGCCCATAGCTGACAATTTGGTTATGAGGGTGCTGTGGTTGACCGTATCAAAGGAAATACGGCCCCACAAAGCTTCCGTTTTCCATATTTTCTAGGATCTCATCAGCAAAATTGGACAAGGCTGTTGTTGTAGAGCATTTAGGACGGAAACCGAGTTGTTTGTTAGTGAGTAGGTTATTTTTGTCTAGAAAATCAAACAGTTGGATATGAACGGGCCTTTCAAGAAGTTTGCTTAGGGTTGGCAGCAGTGAGATAGGTCGGTAGTTAAATGCATTTTCTTTGTCACCCGATTTAAACAGGGCAATTACTTTAGCACATTTCCTATTGACGGAAAAGTGTGAGTGGCAATAAATCGATTCAAAAGCTACGTCACAGATGGGGAAATGATCTTAGCTGCATCTTTCAGTATAAAACGAGCACTTATTTTGTCATGACCAGTTGCTTTGTTAGCTTTAAGAGACTTGAGTTTTCTGTTTATAAATGCCTCGTCTAATCATACGAGATAGACGTTCAGCGAGCATCTGTCCAGTAGTTGCAAAGTGTTCATTTAGGGCAGTGGCGATTGAATTTGGTTTCGTATGCTAGGTATCATTATAATATATTATACAACTTGGGGCTGATGTATTGCATTTTCTTGAAGAAATCTCATTCACCGCTAACCCTAACCCTAACCCTAACCCAACCCTAACCGAACTACCACGACAACATTTTTCTGACGATTCTCGGACATTTATTGACTACATCAACTGAGGTCAGTTTAGTGAATTTTGAATGCCTATATATGGAGTTACTTTCATTGCGTCACATTTTGACCTTGTCGAAACTTCTCTAGCCTGCTAGCCGGCTCTCCTGTGGATTTATTCCGATATGTTTATTTTCGAGTTTCTATATTCCTGTAAAGCGCGAAAAATCGAGGGGACTTGATTTTTCGCGCGCCGCAGTAATACCGAAACTCGAAAATAAACACATTCGAATAAACCCACAGGAGGGCCGGCTAGCAGGATAAAACTTCTCACAATCTACGATACTTCGCCTGCTCCGCAAACAGAGCGGGCCGGTTGCTATGAATTTTTTGTTATTTTGTGATTTTTTTTCTGATTTTGTTATTTGGACGTTCTGCTAACTGGAACTATGGAAACTGGTCTGCAGTGCTTTGTCTGACATATCTTCCTGCATCACCTTTTGTCAAAATATTTTTCGATGTTTGGTGAAGTTAAGATATTTAATAATTTTTTGTTTTGCCACCTCTCTGGCATGTCTTTTGATTTTACTACTTGTCGTTTGTCAAAATATTTATCGGCGATTTGTGAATTTTTTTTTTAGAAAAAGCAACAACGGAAGCAGTAATATGTTGTCAAAGTGAGTGATGGTCTTCAGATTTCCGTCACCTTATCCTTGTCTGAAACTGCCGGATTTCCGACAGACGACAACCAGACCACAGGCAGCCCAAGCTTTGATTTTGTCATTCAGTGAACAGATTTAAATATAAGACTTTGTATGGAAAGTACATAATTATAAGACTTTGTATGGGAGAACAACGGCCTTCGTGTAACAACAAAATATATAGATTGAAATGACACAAATAAAGATCACTTACCGCAGTTGTCGCTTCAGTGTGTCCGCATGTAGTTTGGGGGCCATTGGACGTCATTTGGGGAAATTTTGGGTTCCGGAGTTTACACCTTCATTAACAAAGCGGTGCTCATTGTTTACAAAAATCAAGTCAATCATTGTTTGTGAGGTGTCAGTAACTCTTGTTGGATCTTCAACGAGCTGAATTAAATCACATGAGTGAAATTCAGCAGTTTTTGCTTCGCTGGGTTTTGTTTCCCTTCAGTTCACATTAAAATCACCAAGCATGATAACATCACTGTTCGTAAAGTCTAGCTGTAATAAAGAGTTTTCAACAGAAGAGATAAAACTTGTCAAATCGGCAGGAGCTTTGTAGACCGAACAGATCAAAAATAGGTATGCACTTTGGACAACAAATTTCAATCCATAAACATTCATTTTCATCACTGTTTAAGTCATTGCGAATTTTGAAGGACAAACCATCTCGAACATAAATGATATTGCCATCGCCCGTGAGTAGTATAGTATGCACCGAATTACTCGTTTTTTTTGCGGTGCCAGTGCGGTGCCTCCTGCATAAATTATCTCTGGGATGACCTTATAGCTCACGAATAAAATGCGGGGGAATAAATTATCTCTTTTGTGTCCTTAGCTCATGAATAAAATGCGGAGGATTTAGAGACTATGAAACTATGAGGAGGAGGAGGAGGAGGAGGGTTTGAGGAGGAGGAGGAGGAAGAAGCTATGAGGAGGAGGAGGAAGAAGCTATGAGGAGGAGGAGGAGGAAACTATAAGGAGGAGGAGGAGGCTTTGAGGAGGAGGAGGAGACTATGAGGTGGCTCAATTGTTCTATAAATTCTGTCAGGTATTGTTCCTTGAACAATACAACAGCTGGGCAAGTTTGGGCAAGCCGTCCAGGAACAAAAGAATAACTGTATCCAGACTCCGCATTTGATTCATGAGTTTGGAAGACAAAAGAAATAATGTAATCCTCCGCACTGGCTTCGCATTTTATTCATGAGCTAGGAAATCAAAAGAGATAATGTAATCCCCCGCATTTTATTCATGAGCTATGACGTCATCCCAGAGATAATTTATGCAGGAGGCACCGCACTGGCACCACCAGAAAACGGGTTATTCGGTGCATACTATACTACTCCCGTGTCACTGTCCGGTACATCTTTCCTGACCCATGGCCAGGAAAAACCACATAATTGTACTTCAGTGTCGCTAATTGTTTAGCTCAGCCAGCTTTTGAAAACGTGAGAACATCGAATATATTGCCGTTCAACAGTTCCAATTGAACTTGATCTATATTGTTCCTCAGACTTCGTACATTCAAATGGCCAACCTTCAGTCTGCGGAAATTTTTAGTGTTCTTGAAACTGCGATAACCGGGATTTAACTCAATGTCTCAAGAACAAGCAGTTAAACGGCGACTGGTCTAGCAATATGGCGCTTGCTGACTCGAGTTTGTTTCGGTGTTCCTTCGATTACGCGAGTGTTAACAGCCTGAGTGGCAAAGTAGACAGTCCTACTATCAAGTGGATCGTCTTTGGCTACCTCAGTTTTAGATTTACCACCAAGAATCACATAGATGCACAAAATAAAGCAAACGTTGGCGTGCTGTCCGGCGTCCTGCCATAACAGCTGCGTGACGTGAATGTTTTTCTTGTTTCAGTACATTCATGTGTCGAAGTGTTGACTAAGGGCCTGTTTACATGGAGGTGGGGGACTCCGGGTAGGTGAGGTAACCCGGTGAAGTGGGGTAACCCGTCTGTTTATATAATCTCTCTTTCAATCTTGATCACGTTTACATGAGAGGGGGGGTACCCACCGAGGCGGGTCACCCGTTCAGCCAGGGCGGGTAACCCGCCTTGGTGGGGTGAGCTTTTGTAACTATTTTCTCATGTAAAATGCTCAAGGTGGGGTAACCCGCCCAGCTTGGGTGAGGTAACAGAAAATTTTGGAGGTTTATATTACAGTAACCAAGCTCGCCAAGATCTAAATTCTGAGCCAAATGACACAAAAATGGCTTCCCGTTCTTATCAACCTGACGAGTGTTTTCGCAAGCGTTATCTCACAAATTTCGAACTTCCGAAGGTGACAATCTTCACAGCCTGAAAATGATTTCGAAGAAGATGTTGAAATTGCATGTAAAGGCGGGCTAGTTTTCGACCACGGTGAGGCGGGTTACCTCACCTACCTGGGGTCCCCCACCTCCATGTAAACAGGCCCAATGGCAACGGCAGTGTGAGGAAATATAATACATGTTGTCCAATGGAAAGTTATGTAATCATTTGAGGTTTTTCTTTTGTCTTTTGACGAGCCTGCAAGAACAAAATGGTAAATAAATTAGTATGTTGCCTTACTGTCAGCTTGTACAACTGATGCACTATTGTAGTTGCTTATAAAAGTAACCAGCACAGCAACCTAACAGTTTAATTATTAGCAAAAAATACTTACCACCCATTAAAAATGAATGAACTGTGACCAAATGTCACAGAGGGGCTAAGTGCCCAAAATTTTAGACTTATAAAAAACGTTGTCCGTCGTCGATGTATCAGTTAACTTTTCTGAGGCAAACTGAGCAAAGTTTTACAATCACTTAAGCGCTACTTCTTACAGAAAACCGTAATGTTCTGTAGTTAACTGAATTAGAGTCAAATGAGCAGTTGCAAAACTCTAAGACAACTTCTACTATTCTTAAAACTGAACATTTAACATTTTATTTTCTTTATGTATCACTAACATCAACTCGATGTTTGTAATGGCTACATTGAATCATTATCTCAAACTTTTCTAAGCAGCTCTCATTTAAAGGCATTAAGTCAATGACAATGCTAAAATAACACTGAATCTTTGCTGGCTAACTTAAATAGCAAAGACTTTATTCAACTTTTACTTCATTCTGAACATTTTCATTTTCAATTTGCAAAGTTTAAACAAACTTTTTTCTGGTATTCTGCTGCTAGTAATAAAATAATTACTGAATGTGAATTAATGCACTATGTGCCAAGATTTACTGCAGAACCTTTTAAAACTTTAAAGAAACTTTAACAGCTTCTTAATCAGAATAATATACACTAAGAACAGAACTTTGCACGTCTGCAAACACATGTGAATTAATTAATATAAATTTGATCCAACAAGCTTCCAGAAGAAATAAATGTAGGACTTTGAACAATTTTAGTAAATCTAATTGCTTTCATTAGTTCTTTTAGTTCTTTGACTTCATTGTCAAAAAAATAGTTCATGTTAAAATCACCAAGAATATCAATAGTATTATCTTTAAGAATATCTTTCATTGTGCTACATGTACATTGTATGTAGTATATTGACGCATGTTTGTGCTTTGTTTTCTGTAAAGTAAAAGGACTACTTTCCTCTTTAATTTAGCCTCTTAAAAGAGTTTTTGCTAAAAATTACAAACTTGAGTGCATTTAAAGTAGAAATATATTTTTCATCCATTATGTTAACTGTATCATTAAAACAAACTGTAAGCTCAAATACTTGTCAATATTTTCAGTGTCTTGCCTGTAAAGTTGAAAGGGATGAAATTAGATCTAATTTTGCTGTCAAGCTAGGTCACCCATAATGAAACTATTTAACCCTGGTTGATTCCTAACTACTTTCTGCTTGCAATGCCTATGTCTTGATTGATGTTTCTTTAACGTTAGTTCTTTGGAAACCGAAGCCAATATGTTATTCATATTTTCACTTTTCATTTGGGGAAATTTTGGGTTTCGGAGGACGAAACTCCAACACCCAAAATTTCCCAAAGTGACGTCCAATGGCCCCAAACTACGTATACAGACACACTGAAGCGACAACTGCGGTAAGTGATCTTTATTTGTGTCATTTCAACCTATATATTTTGCTGTTACACGAAGGCCGTTGTTCTCCCATACAAAGTCTTATAATTCTCTATCTTCCATACAAAGTCTTATAATTTTGTACCTTCCATACGAAGTCACAAACTCAAAACTTGGGCTGCCTGTGGATTGACTTGATTTCCTTGGACAACTTGGAAGGACAAAGCAAGGACCGTTCTGAAATAAAAGCACTCGACATTGAACAATAATTTTGGTTGTGGAACGTGCTCGTCAATCATTACTTTAAAAAAGCAACGATGTGTGTGCGTAACGTATGTGGCGAGGGCAATGCAATCGTATAACTCCCAGCGACAAAACCTCGTGTCTCACTGGACATGTGGGCTCAAAATGCCAAAACTACGCATGCTCAGGAAATTCGTGACAACAACAAAAACAAACGGAGCCCATTCCTTGACTCGTGGCCTATCGGCCCGAGTAAAAAATGTTTCCCATACAGTCATTATTCGAATGCAAGGTCTTTCGAAAGAGATATGAAATTTAAATTCCATCGGAAAGTATTCGCAACAAAAAACTTTCAGTTAATTTTTAAATGCAACAATTAAATGTCACAGATGGTCCTTTCTTTCCAGAAAATACCCAAAAGATACCGTAAATTTCCGAATATAAGGTCCCCAAACCTGAGATGTAAAATTCCTACCGATTATAAGCCCATCGGCTTATATTTGGAGAGAGCCTAATAATATTCTTGAAATGGACGTCAACCAAAATCTAACTTTGCTGTTTTATTTTGTACCGTAAACAAATAAAGAAAGAAAATAATAATTTATCTTCCACAGAGTTATAGTTTGCATTTCGTTAATTACTTATATTGTTGTGTTCACATACGCTTAACACGACTGATTGTTGTTTCAGACTTTGAAGACAATTAAAATGGCCATTTTACGTGTAAACATGTGCCTACTGTCATTTTAATGTTTTAAAAACATTTTTGAGAGGCAAAATTCCCTCCGGATATAAGCCCAACCAGTTTGGAAACGCAGAATTCCCTCCGAATTTAAGCCCCTCCAAATATAGGAGCCCCCCCCGCGAATATAAGTCCATTAAAAAGTGCTTTGAAAGCTATAAGCCCATGGGCTTATATTTGGAAGTTTACGGTATTATTAAAACTATACCCTCAGTTTTTCGTTCAACTTGCTTTCCAAGCACTACCACGTGCAAACTCGATATGCGTGTTCAGACTATCTGTTCGACTTCGTAAGAGCTGTCACTTTCAATACATACGAACGGACAAGTGTCAGTATAAAATCCCAATTTTCAAATTACTTCTTTAAATTCCAACAATGAAAAGTTCCTTACATAACATCATACACGGTTGCACACGGTCGAACATGGTCGAACATCACCGCACACAGTCGAACACCGTCGTACAGGAATTGGGCTAGAAAATTACCGTACACAGTCGCACAGACGACCGCACACGGTGCCAGAATGGCATACCCTCCAACGCATTGTTACAAGAGATGTGGACAACAGACTTCTCCGTTTAACAAGGTTGCAGATTTGGCATGTACGGTTGTCGCAGTTTACTAGCAAAGTCCAGTGGTAGGATAGCGCACCAGCCACATCTTGGATTGAAACCTGGAAGCGACTGGCAGTTGACAGGAAAGTTGCCATCCAGGAGCTTGCAAAGAATTCACCTCTGCAGAGCTTGTCAAAGGCCTCCACGCAGAGCTTGTTGTTGGTGAGGATGCAAGTGTTATGGCTGGTTGAGTGATGTATGGGCAATAGCAAGAGCAAGAGCTTCTAACTTGCAAGGTAGCCAGGCTAGTTGATGGTTGCCTTGCCGCATAGCATAGAGGGTAGTAGCTAATGCCGGGTTTCTTTATGGCATGATCTGTAACATTCCAAAGCTGATCGTCGGGTCGAAGTAGCATGATAGCATAGTTGGTATTGAGAGCACTTGAGGCTGAAGGCAGCATGTAAGTCGTCTGCCCAAGTGATGTCTTCCTGTAATGATGACGAGCAATGGTGTCATCTAGTGAACTGAGGAGGGTTGATCAGTGAGGGGTCACATGGGTCAATACCTTATATGCGCCTGTGAACGACCTCATGCCACCGACCTTTGGGAGATCACACGAGGCAAGCGTAGATACGCGACCGGGACCGGATTGTAGTTTGCTTTAAGACCACATCTACTCCAAAATGGCTGTGGATCGTGGATTGGTGACGGTGTTAGAAGCAGAGATGTAAGCCTGAGTGGTGAAGAGCACACAGGACTAATGACCAGTTGTGCAACAGCTCTTCAGGAGTGTTCTTCCCACAATCCAAGTCGTCAGTTATCTTTGCTACT
This sequence comes from Bergia puertoricense, assembly GCA_026167885.1. Classification (NCBI taxonomy): domain Eukaryota; kingdom Metazoa; phylum Cnidaria; class Anthozoa; order Zoantharia; family Parazoanthidae; genus Bergia; species Bergia puertoricense. The sequence continues at coordinate 8,487 of JANSTQ010115980.1, forward strand.
GGCACATAAGCTCTTTGAGTGCAGTGGCACCACTATCAATGATAATGCGTGCGTGGTGGTGTTTATAGCACGTCTCAACGTATGGTGATTGGCGCACTTAAACTAATCGAGTGCTGTGGGACTGTATATTTAAGGGTCACTGTGTCGTCTAAGGAGGGGTCATGATCGGTAGCGGGATGAAGGGTATAGTTATCAAGGACGGAGACAGTTAACCACGCAAGCAGTCGTTAAAAATTACCACATTTTTCTTATTATTATTACTCACTGGTCCCAGACTCGTCAAAATTTAAATTTATTCATTCGTGCCCTAACTCTAACCCTAACCCCTAGAATAACCTAGGTTAAATCAAAATTAACCTGAAATCAAATTTGAACTGTAACATATCCATAAACTGAGTGATATTGATGTACAATTCAGGTACTAAGTTGTGTTTAATTGAAGTGTGGACAAAGAATATTTCAACATGAGATACTTCAGCCTGAATTTTGTATACCAGTAGTGTCATGCTTCATACATTCAAGCTGTCTTAAACTATTAGGACATTGACATTTTTAGTATATTTTAATCTTTTTACTTAGGATGCTCTCGACCTCATGGATAAACTGGTATGCTACAGTTCATCTCAGTTAACATTTCCAGATGCTACTGGAGAAGATAGACGCTTCTGGCCCATTGTTAAGAAAGTTCAGGTGTTCATTCCAGGCAGTGATGTATTGTCAGATGATGTTGTCCTTGTGGATGTACCTGGATGTCATGATGCAAACCCAGTCAGAACCAAAATTGCAAAAAAGGTATTATTATGCAACTTTGAGTTCAAGTTTGTGCTATGAAACTACAGCAGTAGGACAAAATCGCAAGGTAAAAAGACTGTTTCAATGCCCAGTTCCATTATCAATGTCGTATTATGTATCATGTACATTTAGGAGGATGTGGTTGTCACTGGTAAAGGATAAGCAAGTCATTAGATCCTTACTGGTCAAGGAATAAATTGATCATGAGGCGTGATTGAGCATTTATCCAAATGATTGAATAAGTAGTTGGTTATTATTGTGTGATCAGTTGACTATGTTGTGGTAGTCAACCTGGGTAGGCAGTAGTCAAATGTGGCAAGTAGTCTAGTGTGATTAACATGTTCATCAACTGTTCCATCAATTCCACTGCTCTGCCGTGTGATGATTTTGCACTTGAATAATAGGGTTTTGTGGCAGAAAAAGAAAGCATTTACCTGACCGACAGTCTGATTAACCTGGTGGGTGATGCACCTGCAGTACTTCTCGAAGGAACAGCAATCAATCTTTGTTTTCAGCCTTTGACGTCTTCAGTGCGAATTTGTGAAGTATACAGGGAATTTCACTAGTTTGATCACTGGGACACGTGGTCATTCTTTTGTAAACAACTGTGTTGTAATGGCGCACCTGTATGCCAACGAGATTTCAGGAATGCTAGAATGCAAATGCCAACATCAATATTGCATGTTGTTAATACAAATCTTAAGCTTAAATGGTAAAGGTCAAGAATCCTTAGTACTGTAACTTACTTTTGAAACTATGTCGGTTGCGTGTTGGTTATGTACACGTGTACATGTGTTGGCCATGCATCCGCCGTCAGTCCACTTTTCATTGTTAACAGTGCATAGGCCACGTGTCAGCTATGTACAATGTATGTTGTGTGTTTATTATAGATCACACTAAATGGAATTTCCTTTAAAGGGGCAGTATCAAGGCAAGAAGTTAAAAAACCTTGTTTAGTACGTATCTGATGTTAGATCTGTCAAACAGTTGGACAGTGTAAAAAAAATATAACTAAAGCGACATTTTCTACAAATCCGTGAACAGGTAAATGGCGTAAATCCCGCCAAACGTGCTGCACGCCGTTGCAAGTTTTCCCGCCGACGGGAATGAATTGACGTGCGCCACAGCACTGAGAACTGGAGTTTCGTTCATACCGTTGTTGTATGATAAACTATAGATGCCTGATGGCGAATACTTTGCTTGAAGAATGAAGAAGTTTAAAACAAGAACTCGATTAACAGCTTTATCCATTTTGTGAGGAGTTAAAAATCACACGAAAACGAAAGCTGAGGATTTGTTAGTACTTTGAGAGGGAAGACGGAGATTGTATTCTACCTGCTGTAACTGTCGCTGAACTGTTGCTTCAAAACTAGTCTTGTGAAAGGAAAGAGGAACAAGGCAAAAATTCTAACATCAACAGTAGATGACCCGTAAAGTTTTTTGCCACCAACTGATTGCAGGAAAGTTTAAAAACAGACGAAAGTTTTGGCGAAACAACCCGAGTACATGTACAATGTCAAACGGTCGATGGACTATTGCGAGCACGCCTTTAAGGTCTGTTTTGCTGAAAGTAATTTTGCTCTCCTTGTTACAAACACGTTTTCACACGATTCTTCGTAAAATTTTAAGGATTTATTTACTTGTGTTCTCAAAGTGTCCAACACTGTCCAAAGGTAAATGTAAGCATCGGACATTTTTCGCTCACGTAAGCTAGTTGCCATGGTAATTTTGTAATTGCCCATGTGAAATTTCAGATTGGAGGGCAATTACAGATAAATTGCGGTCTAAATTTACAATGTAATTTGTCCTCTATGTTATTAATTCTATAATCACTACTGTTGGGAGCCAATGAGATTGCAGGAATCACCAGTAATTTCAAAATGGATACAATTAATTTTATAATAATTTAACGATTGACAAGACTCCAGCACTGTCTGGAGAGGAGTCTGGTTCATTTTGACAACCAATCCCTTGTACACACAAAGCGAGGTCAGCTGGAAATGTGCAGTACTATATATTATTTATACTTTGGAACTAACAAAATTTTATTGTTTCGACTTCATTTTAGCAACTTAAAGATGCTGAAGTCGTCTGGATTCTTGCTGAAACGAAGAGGATATTAAGTGAACAATCCATGCAGGTAAATGGTAAACATGTTTAATAGATGCACCAAACATGTCTCTTTACAACAAAAAGTTTTTGTTTTTTAAAGACATAGACCTGCAGATAGGACGCACCAGCGCAGAGACCACACTCCAAAATTTTGATCACTTTTTGGGGAAAACGTTTTTGTCCCAAAATGAGGTACCGATTGGTAAGTAAGCAAACAGCCATTTCAATAACTTTTGTTCAGTCCAACCTTTCATTCCTATATAGATCTTTAGCAAAATAACTGAAATAAAAGTAGTACTTTCATTAGTTCAGTTGGATATATGGTATGATAGATGACTTGTTAACGCTAGGTACATTTAAGGACTATTTACAAAACATTTCAGTTCGCGATGTATTTTTTCAAGTTTGCTAGCAGTAAGACAATTAAGAGAAGAATTTCCCTTTAAGCATGATATAAGTTCGACCTATTCATTTATCGTCTTGGTTTCTGGGCAAAACAAGATTTTACTAAAAAACATTGTATAAATATACTTTGATTCTCTCTCCGCAATCTCGATTGATATTCTTGAACGTCACGCAGATGTATTTATGTTTGACTAGTTCCAGGATTTTTCGGTCATGAAATTTTTCATATGCGTGAAAAACACGTCATGTTCGATCGTTTTCTTGTCGAAAGCTTGAGGAAACAGCTTGAGAAAACAAAGGAAGTATTTCCAAATGGATTCCAAACTGTTTAAATTTCAAGGCTTTGCATCAATTCACTGACAAGTGCTAGTGTGATAAGGTTTTTTTTTGAAAAAAAATATCATTAATCCATACAGATAGCTGAGGCCACACCCTAAACTTTGATTTGATTGATGGTAAACAATTTTGTACTTTATTGAGCTTCTCTAGTTACGTTGTGAACTGCATAAAGCGCGGCGAAGTTAAGAAACGAAGTATAAAGATTAAGCTGTGCTTGAACAGGAATGGTAAAGGTTGAATAAAACGAGAATGAGAGTTCTGATGAAATTGGACGAGAGTGAGTTTGATAAAGTCATATGTACGCGTCCTAACAAGAGGCTCATTAGACCAGCGCCGTTTTCCATAGTGTAACCAAATGAGAGAGTTTGAGACTCCCTTTCCCCTCGATGGGACACTAGTCCATCGTAGATTAAGCCCCGGCAGAAGTTGGTACTCATTTATACAACTGAGTCGTCTAGAGAAAGTCGAGTAAAGTGCCTTGCTCATGTACACAACACGGTGGCCAGGCCGGGGTTCGAACTCACGATCTTTGGGCTACGAATCAGACACACTAATCACTTTACCACTAATGTGATTAGCTTCCCTTCATTTAAGTGACTGTCTCATTTACACACTATGAATAAAGTCAGATAACAGAAAAGAAAGAGATCTAGTTCATGAGTCACTACCAAGTACTAACTTGTCTATCATTAGGGGTGTACCGCAAGATCCAATTCTTTTTTTCAATTTTATTATGGATACAAAGGCTCTAAATCCCATTAACTTGATAGATACGTATGCGGATGATATCAGTCTCATTAAACCTATTTATGACCCTAGTGTTATTCTGAAGCTATATGAGCTTGAAGTTCAGTCTTTTATCAGATGGTCCGAGGAAAATTGTACGAACATTAATTTGAAGAAAACATCGGAGTTGCTTCTCAGAGGGAGAACTGCGAAGACACTGCCTGATTTTCTGGCCATAATAGACCGCAAAGACAAGCTGAACTGCTGGGGGTTACACTAGAAGAAAATCCGCCCAACTGGGACACATATTGAACACTTTCGTAAAAGGGCTAGCAGACGTCTATATATACTTTGGGTTTCCAATTATTATAATACTCCATAAGTAAATTAGGTTTACCCTTCCACGGTCTTTGCATATGTCAGTGAAGTACGGGCTAGTGCTTTTCGTAAGAAATATTTAATAGAGGTTAATAAATTATTCGCTAAATGATTTCAGGCTGGTTACTACGCTAGACAATGTATATTAACTGAGTTGTTACATAATGGAGATAATGGCATAGAATAAATAGTACGGATAATCAGCTCTGAATAATCAGTTCTACCACCTCAGAGAACTTGGCAACTGCGAAATGGCCGCGTCCATAGAACGTGAACAAGCTGTTATAAGTCAGGTTTTTTTTTTGACAGGTGCCTTTTTAACATGTAGTCATCAACATCGCCCTTCTACCCCGTGGCGGAGCATAGGCCATCAACAATTAGCCTCCATCTAACACGATTTTGAGCCATCTTAAAACTCCAGTCTTTTCAAGTTGTAGCCCTCTGCCGCCATCTGTGCCTCCATCTCTCTTCTCCATGTATGCCTTGGTCTTCCACGGCGACGTTCTCCCGATAGGTTCCATGTCAGAGCCTGTTTGCTGATGTTTTCCTTTGACTTTCGTAGAGTGTGGCCGATACATGCCTACTTCCTCCTGCTGATAATACATTTAGCTGGTTCTTGGCCCGTTCTCTCCCGTAGATCTTCACTCCTCAGTGATGCTTTCCGGCCACCATATTCTCAAAATTCTTCTAAGGCACTTGTTGATGAATGCTTGGACTTTCTTTAAGATGGTCCTTGAAGTCCTCCAAGTTTCAGATC
>JANSTQ010116091.1:0-13992 GCA_026167885.1 Bergia puertoricense
CAATAACATTTCTGAGTAAGTTGCAAGGTCCTTTTAACACCCTGATGGCCCATCTGATCATGCACACCTTGGAGAACCTGCTGTTTAAGGCATTCAGGGATAATCACCTGCTCAAGCTCTCCTTCCTGTGGGTCGTGAACTCTCCTGTACAGTAGCCTATCCTTCTGGTGAATCCTGTCCCATTGTCTTAGTAAAGTGACTGGGGCTTTGCTTTCACTCTTTCAATCCAATTGACTTGTTTGTTGTTGTTTCTCCCAATAGTGTAGAAATTGCTTCATTGTGGGGTCTGTATACTGCATCGTCTGTAGGTCTTGCTTGGAGTAAACAGGCAGTGTTTCTGTGACTACCACATCTTGTTCTTTGTCGACAGGTCCATTTCTTGTGCCATACCGAGTACTGACTTCACAGGATGCTAATGAGACTGTTATTTCTGTGATTGAACTCTTCAGGTTGGATGGTAGAACAGTTGAACTTGTCACAATTTCGCTGACACTTTGAATATAGTCTTCATCCACTGCAACAAAATCGCCTGGACTAGAATCCTCCACCATGTAAGACAAGGCATCAGCATTGGTGTTTGATTGCCTGGATGATAATGAATCGTAGAGCCAAATGATGCAAGCTGTGATGCCCATCGCTGCTTGACTGCACCCAACTTAGCCATCTCAAGGTGACTCAGTGAATTGTTATCCGTGTACCCTTCAACTTTGGGGCCCAGTAAGTAACTCCAGAATTTCTCCATGATTGCCTACTTCAGAGCTAACAGTTCCAACTTCATTGAGCTGTAATTGGACATGTTGCATTCTGGATGTTGGAGACATCTACTCACATATGTAATAACCCTCTTCTTACCGTCTTCATTCTGGGATAAAACCGCTCCAAGTTCCTGGTGGCTCGCATCAGTTTCTAAGATGAATGGCTTGGTACAGTCTGTATAGCCCAAGACTGGGGCTGTCGTAAGGCTGTGTTTCAGTTTGTCGAATGCACTCTGACAATTGTTGCCCCACCTTTTCTCAAATGACGGAGTTAGTTGTTTAATGATTGACCAGTTCATGAGGTGGCCCAGCAATCTCTGAGAAGTCCTTCACAAATTACCTATAGTAGCTTGCAAACCCCAGGAATGACCTTAATTATTTCTTTGAAGTTGGGACTCACCAGTTTCCCACAGCCTCAATCTTGTCAGGATCTGATGAGACCCCCTCTACAGATATTTGATACCCAAGGTAGATTACTTTCTTCTGTAGAAAATGGCACTTTTCTTTCTTGATCTTTCTTTGTCTGGCCTCTTTGGGTGTTCTTCAAAGGTGCTTGCAAATATAATTATATCATCCATATAATTATACCAGTAAGAGGTGAAATATCTAATTATTCAAACAGCTCTGCATGAGATGCTGGAAGATGGCTGGAGCATTACAGAGCCCCAGTGGCATCCGATTGTATTCAAATAAGCCAAATGGTGTGACGAAAGCTGTGTTGTGTTTGTCCTCTTCTCCTATGGCTACTTGATTAAAATCGCTTGCAAGATCAATGATTGAGAACCAGCGTGCTCCATTTAAGGCATCAAGAGATTCATCAATGTGGGGAAGTGGAAACAAGTCGCTTTTTTGTCCTGGAGTTGAGCTTGCGATAGTCAACACATAGCTGCAGTGACCCATCTTTCTTTCTTACGATAACAATAGGAGAGACACAGGGGCTGTGACTTTCTCTGATGATGCCATTGTCAAGCATTTTTTAGATGTGGTCCTTGACCTCTTGGTATTGAGTTGGTGGCAGACGCTGGTATGGTTGAGTGACTGGCATGTCAGCGCAGTAAATTTTGTGTTTGACAGTCTCTGTACATCCTAGGTCATTGGAGTCTGAAGCAAAAACACCAACATGGCACTTTAACAGGTTCTCCAATTCCTGGCACTGTTCCTGTGTACACTCAACTCCAGACAAATCAACCCGGCAAGGGGTATCCTGGTTCTTCACATCACATTCTTCTGTCTTCATATCAAATTTGTTTGTGTGCTTAGACTGAATTTCTTCTATTATGACCCTTTCTTCATTTATGGTCACTCTTTTGAAGCCAATTCTACCCTCATGAATTCTCTATTCATGTACATGTAGGACCCCGATGTGTCCTTGGTTGAAGCCAAAAATTAATCTGTCTCACTCACATTGGCTACACGAACACTGAAATGGCCATTAACTGGTCTGACGAGGGTACTAATTACTACGAGATTGCATGGTTGCTGTTGCCCAGTAAGTTGCTCTACCACAGCCATTGTATGCTGTCCATTTCCATTCTGACCTCTCCAGCCTGTTGCTGGTATTGTGGTCACCGAACCAGCAGGTACTATAACTGGGTTTCTACTAGCAACTCACACTAATCCCCTTGTAGAAGTTTTCATTTCTTGGGTAGCTAACTGCAAGGCATTTTTCCAAACAGAGTTGACTTCTTGTGAGAGACCAACCTTATTCAATTGATTCTTCTCCAAGCTTTGCAGTGATGTTCATTCCCAACAGTCCTGGCACTTTCTTTTTCCTGACAATAGATTCTGGCTCAGTTGGGTCTTTGATGACTAGTATCCCCCTGCGACAGAGCATTGTGCCAAGGGCTTCAATGTCTAGCTCAAAGTATCCAACATAAGGTATTTTCAGGCCATTTGCCGCAGTCACAGAAAGTGATCCTGAAGTTGAAAGAAGTTCCTATCCTTTTGACCAGTAATGTTTATTGAAAAAGTCGTCAGTGATTGTTGAAACTTCTGAGCCTGTGCCCAAGAGGCATGGCACATCCACACCCCCAGGTTTAATGGTCACGACAGGGCATTTTCCAATAGCTCTTTCACAGATACTTTCCTGAATTGGTGAAGCCACTCAGCCAGAACTGTTCCCACCTGTTGCTTGACTCATGGCGACAGGGGGAGCAAGTTTGACTGGGCAGTTGGTTTGGGGGCACTGCCATTAGCCACCCCTTCCACTCCCTCTTCTTGTTTGCTTTGGCACTCTCTTGCTACAGGCTTCTGACATCTGAAAGAGATAATTCTCCCATTGGGATCTTTCCATTCTCTCTGTCTTTACCCCTTGAAGGATACCTTCTGGGTGTGTCTCCCAGTTGTTTGATTGCTGAGGTCAGCTCTTTTAGGCTCTGTTGTTGTTCCTCAAGTGCCTTCAACATCATACCCAAGCGGTCAGTGGTCTTCTCTTCCACAGAAGAACTTAATTATATTGCTTCGTTGATGGAGCTTTGAGTTGTTGTTTTCCAGTGTGGAGTTTCCTGATCTTCCTCAGACCACTGAAACACTTCTTCTCATAGCTGAAGGAATGAGATTGAAGCATTCTGTCTTGTGAGTAGTGTCGAGGAGGTGGATTTCCTCTCTCAGAGCCCTTGAGGTTCAAAACTATAAATTCTGCCTGTTCAATGACATTTGCCAAGTTTGGATAAGGGACTTTATTTCTTGTAGAAAGCCTTCCAATGGGACTGACTGGTTATCACCTGTGAAGTGCCTCACTTTTCTTTCCCTGGTCATGTATACAACCTTACGATGAGGTGGTGTTGACAAATATGGCGCCTTGAGCATCTTCATCTTGTTGCGAGCAGCCACCAATTCTTGGGACATTTCTGACAATTTGGTTTCCAACTCTTCGAGTCTTTCCATCTCTGACATGGCTGACCCACCATCTTCACCAATAAAAGATGTTGTTGATGATGTAACCAAGTGAACTTGATTTAATAAGTTTTAGTTATCTGTATTCTCTGAACTCAGGAACATGCAGTCACCCAATATTACAGCTTATGCAATACATGTAGAATTTCAAATACAAATGTAATAGTTTTTATTTGCCATTCAAAGTTTTCACGATCATTTGTCATTTTGTCACGTACAGATAAAATTGTGTGTGAACAACCATTTGACACAGTTGTAACACCTTACTGTCAGGGACGGCTGACTATTCTTCATCCAAGAATTAAAAGACTTTTGAACATCAACAAGTAATCATAATTCACCTACAGCTGTGTAATAAATAAATAAATAAATAATTCATTCAATTCAGTTATTCCAAGTTGAGTTTCCTCCCAAACATGATAACAGTGCTAAAAAGTGTATATAAGGCTACATTCACACAGTACTGGACGAATTTCCAGCTGGTTAAAAATTTGTGTGTTTAGGGGTTCTGTTCACACAGAACCACACTAACCATATGAAAATTTACTGTAGATGCGCCTAGCTGTTCAAAAATTCGGCCTCCAAAATTGAAGACGAATTTTTAGCCAGTATGGTCAAACATTTGACTGGTGCATTGTGAATGCCTTGACCTTGTATGGTTAGTGTGGTTCTGTGTGAACAGAACCCTAAACACACGAAGTTTTAACCGGTTGGAAATTCGTGTGGTACTGTGTGAACGTATTGAAGGTAAAGTAGCACAACTTTCAGCACTTGTAAAATCCACAGTTTTTGTCATAATCATCTTAAACTTTGGAACTGTGTATTTCAAACAGTATATTTTAAAATTATGCCAAAAAAAATTTTGCTTCATAGGCACTTTAATTAAACTTTTTTTTTACTTGTCTTTTTAAGAGGAACCTTGCCTAATAAGCCTCCATGGCTTCATTAAGGTATCCTGTCCATTTTTCTGTCAATTATTTTTATGTACATGTAACATAATCACACATGTATGTATTATATGGTAAACAAATAAATGAAAAAAAAATGAATGAAATAATTATCAGCTTGCATAAGTACTATTCAGCCATTATAGCCCCCGCTGATGAGCCCTTAAATAGATGGCAGAGGTTAGTTTTTCCTGCTGGTTTTGAACACATCTTGGACATTCAGGATTACATGATAAAAAAAGTGATGAGATCACTCATATAAACTGGCAGAGTTGTTTGTAATTAATTAAATGCTTATAACTTGTCTTTCTTCACAGTACAGCATGTACTATGTAATTATTTTACTAATACAGACAGTTTGTGTTTTTACTGTTGCAGTATTTTCCTGTCGAGTTGGTTGTACATGTAACCTGATTTACACTTTAACAATTTTTAGGCTGTTCTGCTGGATGATGACATATTTGATGATGAAATGGATGATAATGGTCCGGAAGATGCCAGCAAAAAAGTTGATGGTGCAAATTGCGGCAAGATAACTAACAATTACAAACCTAATAATAAGTTAAAATATGATTGTCCTTTTGATGGTGAGATTGCTGACAATAGCAGTACTGACACTGAAGTAACAAAATGTGCTTTGGAGCGACATGATGATAATGGCAAGATGGCTGGCAGTTTAGATGGCAAAATCAATGATGACAGATATGATATTTCTGATGATGAAATGAAAGAAGATGATGTTGACATTGCAAAATCCAATGTGAGCTCCAGGATGGAAAAAGATGATATAGATAATGAAAACGATGACATTCTAAATGATGTTGCAGATAGTGAGTCAGGCCATGTTGCTGACATTGATGATACATCTATAACAGCTGACAAAGATGTGTTTGATGCAAATGGATCTGATGATGAATTTGGGCAAAGAAAGAGAAGGAAACAAAAAGAAAAAAAGGAAAAGGTAAGTCACGATAAGAACACGTGCATGTCCGTCACTTCAATGCCAGTGTTGTCCATGTGAGTACTATGCAGAGCACCTTATCGTGACCCTACATGTCATGTCATGTCACATAACCAGATGGCTTTTGTATAGCAAAAGCTACACGTATTAACCCTATTCAGACTGGGCTTATTTGGTGTTACCAGGTTGGGGGAGGGGGCATTGCACCCCCCCCCCCTCCTTAACTCCAAATCTATAAAAGTATTTGCTATGAAACTTGGCTGCTACAGTAGGTAGATCTCTTTTGACATACAGTAGTTATGTTTTGCTCAAGGTGTCATAATGATGTCATTTCTTTAAAAATTAGAGTTTCTCCAAAATATTGTTGTGTTTCTTTCAAAACACGGATGTGTCCCATATACGAGTGCAGAGAAGTGCTGCAAGGCTGTAGTGGGATATGTGTGAAGTGCTTGTTGTATGTCTCTTGTGAGGTGATAGATACACCAGCTCCTGTGTCTAGTTCCGTAAGGAGACTAGTTCCATTAATGTTCACAGGGATGTCAATGCCATGCTTGGCCATACTCGTGCTATGCAAGGAGTAGGAAAATGGATCAACTTAGGAGTCAGGTCCAAGGAACTGAGGGGAATCTGGCTCCTTGACTTTGTGAAGTTTCCCTTTCACAGACTTGCTCTTGCAAGCGTAGAAATATGACCATTTTTCCCACAGTTATGGCAGGAATAATTCCGGTATTTGCACTGGGACTGTGGATGGCCCGATTTCCCACAACTGAGACAATCAAAATTGCCTTTGGGCTTTACTGCAGGAGGCTTGTGAACCTTATGAGGACGTGGTTGTCACAGGAGATCCGATCTGAACTTGTGCATGGGATTTGAATCACTTTTGGAATTGCCTTTGAATTCCGCTATGTATTTCACAGCTGTTTCGAAACTGAGGGCAGTCGCTAATGCCTCGTTGAATGTGTGTTCTTCAGTAAGCAATTTCTTTTGAATTTCTTTGCTTCGAAAATCACAGACAAAATGATCACGTAGGGCTTCATTCAAATGTGTAGCGAAGTTGCAGGTGGTCATAAGACATTTCAGGTTGGCTGCAAAGGTTGACACCGACTCACCTTCCTTTTGGATACAATAGTGAAATCGATATCGCTGGGCGATGACAAGCTTTTTTGGTGCATAGTGACTTTGTAGAATGGCTGCAAGTTGCACATACGTTTTGGCCCGGGGCACTGCTGGAGAGCACAAGTTGGACAACACGTTGTAGGCCTTGGCGCCAATGACGGAAATTAAAATGGCCCTGCGTTTTTGCGACTCCTTGGAATCGGCAGGGATGCCATTTGCTTCAAAATACTAATCTAGGTGCTCCAAATAACGAATTATATTGATAGATTCTGGGACAAACTCCTCAATTTTTCCCAAATTGGGCATGATTAACCGTATCCTCGTCGCCAAATGCTATGTTCTTGTATGAAACAAACAACACATGCTCACAAGATGGCGGATCTTGCTCGAATTGTATTTCACCGGTCACATGATAACTACTACAATGGGGGAATACCGCATACAATACACTGTATGTGGGCTCAATAGCTAATGTAAACAATACAAACATCTCAGAAGCCAAAACACACTTTACCAACCGTACATGTAGATTAATATCTTCTCCTGTTAGGTTTTAGACACATCCAACTATACTACATAAATGAAAATAAATAAATTCATGCCCAGCAGTCTGTTTACATTTACATGCCCCTACATATATTTGAATAAGAGCCCCCCCCCCCATTTGTTAAAAAACACTGAAAATATGCATGTGGTTTTCTTACAAACATGCTAAAGTGAGTGCAAAAAATCCACAGCAATGGGTATGTAGGAGCCTCATGGTTTTGGAATTTAGAAATAAATGCCCCATTTGAATAAGCACCCTGTTCAAATAAGCGCCTCCCAAAATTGTGCAAAAATGAAATATGAACAGAATGGATATGGTACATGTACAGTACAGTCATGTACTGGGTTCTTGGTAGTCGAAACAATGTTAGTGAGATTACTTACAGAAGTTCATAAGATAATTGTATTTCTTATAATAATTATGGTGCACAATCCATCTTACATGTAGTGATGCCATGAAAACAGGCAAAATTTTGTTTTGCACATTATTTTAATATTACTTTAATTTATTATTTAGTGAGTGTAAATGAGTTATTTAATATTACTTTACTGTAAAGCCACACAGAATGAACAAAGCAGATGTCAAACAGATACACAGTGAAAGCCAAAGGATTCTAAGAGGTAATGTACTTTGTTGGAGGGTATGCCATTCTGTCTGATTAAGAAAAAAGTAGGGCCATCCGTGAAAGGCTGACCCATGTTGCCAGCTAGTCAACTTTTATCATTTTGGCTGATTTAGGCCAACCATCAACACTATTAAATTGTATATATTTTAACCAAGTGTAGCTATAAGCAACCTTGCTATATCTAATTGCATTCGATTTTACAGAGTTGTAGAGAGTATTAACTTTGTTCATCAGAACCATTAGTTGTTAATCTTTAATTTAAAATGGCAGAATTTTTGTTTCACTAATTTTGATTTTCCCCACTTCACAATCATAGAACTTGCCGTTAACTGTATCCTAGACCCCTTGTACTCATGGTAGCCTCCAATACATGATTGGAAGGCTTTAACAATGCCCTGCCCATTCGCATTGAGAAGTTCACTAACTAATTTTTGTGTAAAATGCAGTCGAATGCTTAAAGTAGGGTGCATTTGAGACCCTGTCAAGTTGCCATGAAAACAAAATTTCCATTCGAAGTACAAGGGTTGATAAGCTGAAAAGTTGTTGTAACATAAGCTAAAAAAAATGGCACATATCCACCATGATATATGAGAAAGCCTTTCGTAAAGTTCAGTGTCTGAGCAAAATGGAAATCAGTTGGGAGCCACCTTAAATGTTTTGTATCCTAGTTTGTCTCTCTTCTTTTCTTAAACATTACAGTACATGTATATACTGTATGTATAATTTTTTTTCCTCTGATAGAATGCAATAATTTGCCTCTAGTCATTTACATTGTAGCTCTTTGTTTTATCAGTGTTTCATTGTATTGGATCTTTGTTTTTGTTCACAAGGTCTTCATTTTTGTAATGCCCCACTTAGGGGCCAACCAGTTGATTTTGTGGGAGGTGGGAGTACTTAGGAACTTTGATAAAATTTGTACACACTGATAAAAATGAAAACAAAAATCGACAACACAAAGAGAAGGCATCAAACAACAAAATTAATTTGCAACTGTACCATAATCACACAAAACTTGCAAGCAAACCAGAGTTTTATTTAAAATTCTGAGTTTATTATTATTACAATTACAGTTTGTATTATTCCACTGGCATGCAAATTAGTTAAATAAACTAATCTAGGCAGACCAGTGGTAATTCTACATACATAAATTTGTGTAGAAAAAGTAAGAATACATTTATACAATAAATACAAAAAATATATATAGTTAATGTAATATAGTATTAATATTATATGTAAGTACAATTTATGAGTGCAATGGATATAAAAGAAAGATGAGTGCTGAATGAATAATTACTAATAAAGGAAAAAGTTCCATAAAGCCGAAGTGAACTGTTGCAGAAGAGATTGATACATTAATTAAGAGTTGTCTCAATTGAGAGTCTGTATATATGTAACTGGCTCTTGATTTCAACATACACGTAGGTTCCCTCTTTTGTAGTAAGTTAGATAGTAGTTTCTTCAATTCCTTTTTAAATGTATTTTTAGATAAATTCCTGATAAGAAGTGGATTAGTGTTCCAACGTTGCATACTGTACCTACATGTAAGCAAGAAATGGAATTCAGCTGGACGTTATTCTTGACTTACTTTCTTCTGTTTTACACAACAGCTGATTCATGTAAAATGGTTTGTTTCTTTCAGTACACTTGTTTGCATGTGTCTGGATTTGCTTTGTTAGTTGCTGTACAGTAACCTACATTTGTACTGACTGCATGAGACAACACCTTCTAATTCTTAGAGTCCACTGTGAAGTTGCCCTATCACATGCCAACAGTGAAACCTATCACACATTTTCTAGCAAGAGTACCACAAGTTCCAGTCAGCAAGAAAAATGGGTATGTGTAAGGCATGTACAATCACAGTGTACAGCTGCTTTGTGCTTATTGTTTTTAATCTACATTCGTCTTGAAATAATGACAGAATAAGCATATATATATTAGGTGATCTAAGCTTGGCTATAGTCCTTGACCAACACAAAAATCACTGATTTAGATCTTGCCTTAATTGGCACATACATAGTTAATGATCGAGATCAAGTTGTATTGTAACAAAATGAATTACATGTAATTTTTTGTAAATCTGAGCTATGTATGTACATAATTGTTACCTAGAATATACAACAAACAGCATTTTCCTGAAGTTATTACAATGCTAACTTTTGTTTAATAGAAACTGAGTTGGTTTAGTATTAGAAGCAGCAGCTAAGGACCCTTTTATAAAAATATGCTTCATGATAATTTGACATATTGAAAATATGTAGTTTTGGCTTACAAAAATCGCTGTTTTTGCTGTGGAAATGTGTTAACAGGGTATTCTAGGCTAATCTATTGCTATTCTTTTCCCATTTGACCAAAATCCCATTTTGAGCCTTATATCTACCAATACAAGAACAAAAAGTCCATTTGTGTAACCTAACTATACCAAGAAAAGCAGGAAAAGGCCATTTTGAACCTAATTAGAGCCAAAGAAAGCCAGAAAAGTCCATTTTTGAAGCCATGCAGCCAGAGAAGTCCAATTTTAAACTCCTATCATACTGTAAACCTGACCAAAGGGGTCAGCCATGCCACTTTCAGGCAATCAGTGTAGTGTGCCCAGAATTGAACTCCAAACACCAAAAGAAGCTAAAAGAGTCCCTTTACTGCCCCATGGCCAGTTACACTTGAAGGCTGGCCAATGCCCACTTTTCAAAGTCACGCCCAGCCATCCCACTAAGGTGCTTTCAACCAATCAATGCACTGTGTCCTGAGAAATGAAATGACAACACCAAATTTTGTCAGATATCTGCTTGCCACTCACCATAGAAAACTTTGCACATTTTCCTCACCGTGGTAAGGGCCATTATAGTTTTGGCAGCTTTTCCTCCATGAAAAATGAAGACTTATCACTTTCAGTGACTTTTGCTAGTCAAACATTGCCACTTCCACTTTGTTCTGAATGCTAAGTCTCACTCTAATAGAAATTAATAAAAAAAGAGTCCAGGATGGGAGAGGGAAGTGCTCAAGTTGGAGTTACAGCCAAAGGGAAACAAAACTGACACTTTTTGAGCACAGAAAGCAAGTCAGACTTCTAAGTAGACCTGATTACAACATTTAATTTGTCACAAGTATACACTGTATATCCAAAACTTGATTAATGAGTAATGATTTTGCCATGACTGAAAATGCACAAATGAACTGGAAGCAATTGCCTGGTCAGGTTTTTTCCAAATCCCACTGTGGTTGGTAAGCCAATATGTCACAATTGGTTGGTTTGATGAAAATATTGGGCAAAGATCTCAGAATGGTGATGTATGAGTAACGCAATTGGTAAGATCTCTGACTGCCAACTAGAAAGTCCCGGGTTCAATCCCAAACCTGGTCAAGGGTTGAACTTTGTGAGACCTCCTTTTGCCACACTGTCTGCGGACAGGGATGCCTTTAGTCTGGTCTCCTGTAGTGCTATCTCAGGGGACTGAAAAGAATCGACATACTTCTCGAAAAGAGTAGGGTAATCCCTGTGTTGTGGTGAGGGCCACATAGAATATTACTAAGAGTAAAATGTGTTACCCTCGATAAATAAAGTGCATTTAATTTATTTTATTTTCTTTATAATGGCATTTTGATCACATTTTCACAGCAAAAAGAGTTTCCTGCCAACAGAAATCACTTATAAAAACATGCTTCATTTGTTAATGTACCAATGCAGTAAGTAATGGATGTTTGCATGAAGAGCTAATACTTGGTGAAGAACAACGGTTTAAATGAGATAAATTTACTTGGCTAATCATTCATGCAGCCCTGAATATCCAACCATTTTTTCAAGCCCTGCAGTTGTACACAGTTTGCGAACATGTGCTTCTGGTACTCCTTGATACATGTATATAGGTTTTGAAATTAAACTTTTCTTCCATTTAAATGTAGTAAAAGCCTCTGTAATTGTAAAGTCTCTTATTTATTAAAACCTCTGACTGTAAGAATTTTAAAATTCTTTGTAAAATCACAACCCTAAAATATATAAACAAATGAGGAAACGGGTGATTTTTAGGAATGAAAGGAAAGTATCCATAAACTACATAAAAATATTGAAATCTGAAAATTGAGACCCTATCAAAGTGTTAAAATCTGCCAAATATGTTTAACCTATCTACCTATGGTTATGTACAGTAGCTGTCTGCCTAAAAACCAACCCGTTGAAGTTACAGGTACATGTACATGTAGGTAAAAATTGATATCTCTCAAACTTTGCCCACGTGTTAAGTATTCTATTATGATAACTAAAGTGCATTTCTTTGGTATCATTTCTTTTTTAAAAGTATAGGCCAAATAGTCAAAATTACAGCTCAGCAACTCTGACAGAGACAAAAAAAACTAATCCAATTTGACGACTTCACTGTTTTTGCTCAACGGCAGTGAAAAATATGAGTTCATGTAAAACCAACTCGAACGTTGAAAACATCAGTCAAAACAAGCATGATGGGTCATGCAAACAAAGCATGCTGGTTCCTATCTCTTCAGTTACAGTATTAGTTGAATAATCTTTCATTCACAGAAAAATGACAATGGATATTTTGCAACTTTCACTGGAACTAATGTACAGTATGAAGCATGGTTCAGTTTTTGGCTGAGGGAGCATTCTGACTGTTCAACCTTCTGGGGTCTAAAAATGTATGTTAAGTAGGAATTGAAACAATAGAAATCCAGTTCAGCTATTGGGGTAGAATACATATGTACATGTACTTACACCTGTGGGCAAAGATAGAGAGATTTCGATTTTGAACCCAAAGTCGAGTGATTTGTTTTCAAGCAGCCAGGTTCTTAAAGCCTTTAACTTGCCACTTGCTTAGCATTACAATTTTCCATTTCTTATGTAGCAAGGGAGGTGCAACATATAAGAAAGAAACTGTCAAGGTTACTTCTGATGAACACAAAACCACGTGTGGTCAGTCTGCAAACACTTCAGTTAATGAAACTTCTACACCCAGAGGAGGTGCAGGAAAATGTAAACTAAAGGATCTCACCCCTACCCTGAGTATGGAAACAGACTTTGTTGACCTTACTGACGAGACCCCACCCGCCCCGAAACCTCTTAACAAAGGACTGAAGAAACTCATGGAGAGGTAAGAGATCGTATGGACAATTGTGTTTGCAAATTGATAATTGTGTTTTCTGTCTTACATGTAAGTTACCTTGCATTTGTAAGGAAGAAAGGGAAATGAAGGCCTCAGTAAGGTGTGTAAGTACAATATACAGTCACGTAATTACAGTGCCTGGAAGTTGTTGCTTGACTTTTCAAATCTCTCGTGGCAGCTGAGCGTTGTGGTTTAAAAATATAGTTTAAGTTAAAGGAAAATTAAAGGATATGCTAAACTTCATACCGAATACTTACGGTTAGCACAATTTAATACCACTTGCAAGTGCAAGTTTGGTCCATCACAACAGGCTTTACCAGTGTGCTTCCCGAATGACTGTGAGATAATCAACAAGCTTACGTGTTTAAACTACATGACGTATCATTTTTATCAGTTTATTTTGAAACAAGAAAATAATGTTTTCCAAGTTTTCTAAAACTTCAAAGTCCCAAGATGTGAGCAAGGGTGGGCACCAGATATAGTCCCGAACTACCGATAGTTGAGATTCGATAAAGGAAGGTAAAATAAGAATTATTGTTGCTTCGTTGGTTCAAACATTCAGTTTCTGTTTTACGAACATGTTGTGGGTATTCGAGGCTGCTTAGAATCCAAACTCACTTCTTGTAGTTGTAACTCGGGCGTTCCTTTGGGGAGCTTTTGGAGAACAGTTACAATAATTAAAAATACAATAAACATGAAATCAATTTTAAAAGTGAAGGTTATTTACAACTGCACTAAGTCTACCTAGTCATACTAGTTAGGTATTGTTTCAATAGCAGTAATATATTAAAGTAATTAGACATTTACTAACACGATGTACAAATAACATTTAGATTTGCAAAGCATTCATCACCGAATCTTCATCTCAAGTTGGAAAAGGTTGAATCAGTAAAGGAAAAGCAAGTGATTGTTGAGGGAAACAATGCTGATGAGGCTAGTAAGATTTCACCGAGTAGACACAAACACATTGAGCCACTGGTTCCTGAAGAAACTATCAAGGAGCTAAACACTCCAGGTAAACGTTTCCCTTACATTTTCTTT
>JANSTQ010116202.1:0-13992 GCA_026167885.1 Bergia puertoricense
GCTAAATAGCTTGGCCAGTTCTTATCGTGTAACGCTTTGTATACTAATTTCAGTACAATAAAGTCCCTTCTCTTGCTATTCGGCAGCCATTTTAGTGTTTGGAGGTCATTCTCGTTAGTGTATCGTCCCAGTACAAAACCAGGGCAGGCATTTTGGACACGTTGTAAGCGTTTTAATTGATACAGAGGGAGAGGGTAGAACACAGCAGCTGCGTGGTCAAGTTTTAAGAGAACTAGGCACTCCACTAATTGTTTGCGAACGTGATATGGAGCCATCTTCTTCAGCTTTCTAAGTATGGACAGAACACCGTAGCAGGAAGATAGCAGCGAGTTTACATGCTCGTCCCAGGATAGGTGTTCGTCCATCAGCAGACCAAGTAATTTTGTTTTGGCCACGCGCTCTAATTGGGTGTTGTTGCACGATACTTGTTCTTTGAAGTCATGCAAGTGATGAACACGTGACATCTGCCGAGTAGATACAGATCATGTATTAATATAAAAGCAGCTATTCATAACTTAGCATTCTAAAGACTTAGGTCAATGGAATGCAAAAACAGTTTAAGCATAGTTTTAAATAAATACAGGTATTCTGACTACAGGTTCCGCTTCACCGTTGTTTGTGTGTTGGGTTGACAATTTTTGGGCTGTCCAGTTTATGTGTGTTTGGTGTCCTATCAGTTGGGAGTTGCATGCATGGAATGCATATGTATGTAAAGAGTAAAACATTAGCAGGAGATGGGGGCTGTTATAATTTGGTTTTGAGTATACTGTATGGGTTTGAGATCTGTATCATTCCGCTCAATTTTGTCCAGCTTCAGAGATGCCACCTTAAACTTTCAGACACCATTGACCCCCCCCCCCCGAATGTCAAATTCACATCAAACACCCCTGCAACTGTAAAGAGATCAAACTTTGACACTTAATTATTTTGTTGTAGATGCATTTCTTATAATTATTTCTTACATAGATTTTTCGCACTTACTCAATCATTATCTTCGGATAGTGTACCATGTAGTGCTGTTTTGGCATTATCCTTTTGTGAGGATACAATTCCTTAAAACCTTCCAGATAATCAGCTACTAACATGCCTAGATATACAGTCAGGCCCTCATTAATAACTGGCGCAAACACAACATCAGTTATTGACATCAACTCGAGGAAGATGTTCCAATGTTCATCCCCTACTGGTACATCGTTCCCAATCATGAATGGCAGAAGTCTGGCAAGGCACCACATCGTTGATGCTAAAGTAAAAAAAAAATTGAATAAAAATATGTTAAAAATAATAAATAAGAAGAAAGCCACAGATTTTCAGCTGCACTACAAGTTCATTATTCTAGGTCTAGCAAGCATGTTGCAGGGTTGGCAGAAGCTGTGTAATCGAGTGCTGTCTTTACCACAGACAGATAGGGCCAATTTAATGTCTTTCGAGCAACAATTCTGATAAGTGTTTATGTAAATTTATTATAGTTTAGTTTTTATGATACTTTTTGTATGTTTTTATGTTTTGGTCAATCCGAGGTAGTTTGAGTTGGTCCAAATTGACCCGGGTCAGACTGATGATCCGATCCGACTTCTATACCTGCCTGTAAAAACTGACAACCAGGTATCAGTCATTTACATCATGAATAAAGAAAAGACATAATCTATTTTAACTGAAAAAGAATAACAAAACAGTTACTGTTCATCAGCAGGATACCTAAACTGTGTGCAATTGGAAAACTGGTTTCGGCTCCATTAAAAAGAATAAATAAGAAAGCCATTAATAAGATTTTCACCTAATTAAAAAATCTAGTTTTTGTTATATATCAAACACTTAACTACAGTGGCCAAAAAGTACAAAACGTAACACACAGTTTGTTTTCAGTTTGTGCAATGTATTTTCAGTATATGTGTTGTGTTTTTAGTACTTATGGGCGATCGTACTTATCTCAAGGGAAACACATTTTGACTTACCTTTCTGTTTCAGTTTGTTGCTCCCTTGACCAAAGATGTGGCTGTTTGTCAGAGGTACAGGTTTGTTCTGTGAATCTGTTGCACCATAGGGGAAGTTGAGAATTTGCTCATTGATCTCTTCAAGTGTTAGATAATTCTCATTGATAACGTGTTTTAGGAGCAGCTTCACTTGATATGGCAAACTCTCTTCCAGCACATAATGCATAATGTCTGATGGAAGGCAACCAATTACATGGAAGTACTTTGAGGAGTTCAAAATACTGTCTCTCTTAACCCCATATGTTGATGCACAACTTGGGTCTGCTTCCACCAGTTCCACTTGGTGAATGTGGCCATCCACGGTTCTCATGTTCAAACCCTCTTCTGTAAACTAAGGTAATATTTAGATCTCCGTTTACTTATTTATGGAACAGTACATCAGCTTTTGGAATAGCTACGTCAACTCAGCCAACTTTCGGTTGATTCAAACAGTTGCCCATTCATCTTTCATAGTTTCTTCCTCTGAAGATGAGCAGTGCTGCGGCTCAAACATAAAAGGTTGTATATTTAATCTGGTAAAACTCTGACTGAACTCTCCTGAGCACTCTGAACGATCAAATTCGCAAAAACGTTCATCTGCACCCGACATATCGTCTTTATTGACTTCCATCCATTGGCAGTGGAAAGGCTTTCCCTCTTGTGACGTCAACAACCTCGTTTCAGTGCGCAAGAAACAAGATGGCGGCGACCAAGTGTGGGAGACTGCATTTTGTGCTGATTTCAAAGCTCTCGTTCTCAGCTAAAACAACAAGTGAGTGTGAACGATTGATACTTTTTAGCTTGTTAGGCATCAAACTTTATTTTAAGACCAACTTCATTTTGACCATAGTTCCCCTTTAATACATGTCTATTTTATAACAACCAGATAACTGTATTAAGCCCATTTTTATGATTTCGTTGACAAATTCAGCCTCAGATGATTCCTAAATTGTTCACAATAAAAGCTGAAGAATCAGAAATAGGATTTTTCCGGTATCATGCATTTATATCCGCACACGTACAGTGTGTCAGTGTTGACAAATAATCCATGTATGAAGCATTCAACAAAAACACTCACTACAACCGAGCAAAACAGAAATAACTGACTTATTTTTACGTTTCCCAGTCAAAGATTTTCCATGGAACTTGCATAATTTTGATACAGTACAGTATTTGGAAAATATGAAGATAAGTCAGCTTACCTCTACAAAGCCTAGTTCTTGTCAGTTCTTGTCAAATGATTCACAACAGCAACACAAAAAACCCACGTGGTTGCAAAAACGCAAATTAAAAGGTGGTCAGCGTAAAATAAGAGGCACGCACTAAATGACGGCCGAGCGCACGGCAAATTGTCATGTGAATCTTGAATCTTTTTGTTTATTGGTTTTAATAATATTTTTGGTCATTTTTAGAATTTATTTTTCAGTGCAGACCGATGGACTCGGAGGAGAGTCGATTTAAACCTCTTCCTCGTTCATCGATTCGTAGCCGTGGTCGGGACCTCCGATCGGCGCGGGGTCGTTCAGAGGCTCAAGGTGGTTCTGAAACAAATGGAGGCTATTTACGAAATGTAACAAGGCCTCCAGACGAACAAGTCTCACTCAAGCCCCCGAATGACCTCCGTGCCATCCCGCGCCATAACTTAAAAAGATAAAAAAACAAACCCAGAATTAAAAACAAAAACAAAACAAACACGATGATTGTGGCGGTGGGAATGGTAGTCATTTGTTGATCATAAAATAAACACAAATTGGATTGCGTTTGATTTAAGACGCTTAAATGTTTACTAAATTATCGAGAACCAGATACTGGCACTTTAAAAAAGAGGAGCTGTAGAAGATTTTTTACCTTGATCCGGGCCTTGATCATCAGTGGGTCACGATGTCACATTACGATGGAGCACTCTGTGCCAAGTCAGATAATTTCTGTGTTGTTCACTCCAGCAGTATTATTTGACCAGCTTGAGCTAATCGTTGCTCCGTTTTTAAAAAGAACAGTAACTACTTCATCATTCCATATCCAATTTCTTAGATGCTAATAAACAGTTTCCGAGAGTTTATAGTTCTCAAGTTTAGCTGGTAGCAATGACAGCCGAAGTGACATAATAAATTTCCGGTATAATACTGGTGTGCTGTGAACAAAATGGAGCAGATAACTTTAAAATTGCTATGAAATATTTTTACTCCCGCGGTAATTTTTAATTTGGAAGAAGCCGATACTGCAGGAAGTTCTTACTAGTTCAGTTCTTAAATTTCATTACAGCCTCAGCATGCAACACAAAAGGGACAAAACAAGTAGCAAAAAATTAAGATTGGTTCAGTCATCTATTTATATGATTTATAGTTCTCAAGAAAAAGAGTAAACTATAATTTCGAATACAGAAAGTTGTGAGATGCCATTTCTTTTTCATAATAAAGGATTGGTATTCCGATTTTAGTTCGAATTTCAACCACGGTGAGTTCTTAATCACGGATCCCGCAAACTATGTTTCTTTAATATTAGTAAAAAGGGGGGAGGAGGCAAAGAGCGACTCATTACGAGAGGTATTTTAAAACAGCTATCAAAGCAGACCGCGAGACAGACACAAAGACCGGAGATTAAAAATCATATCTGCAGCCTCATGTCTCATAACAGTTCTGAAGACAATTTATGGCGTGTTCTGCTGCACCTCTCAAACACAGGTTGAAACAACAGATCAGGACACTGACATTGTTCTAGTGCAGGTTTTTAGACAAGTCAGTCGTGAGATGGCAAAGCATTAGATTTGCTGATGAGCTGATCCATCTCTGTTTTTTCTCTTCCCTTCAGCTTCTTCACACAATTTCTCACTGATATCTGCAGCAATTCATCTCTTCTTTC
Source organism: Bergia puertoricense (assembly GCA_026167885.1). NCBI lineage: Eukaryota > Metazoa > Cnidaria > Anthozoa > Zoantharia > Parazoanthidae > Bergia > Bergia puertoricense. Next base: position 4,833 of record JANSTQ010116202.1, read on the forward strand.
TGACTGTTTCTAGTTCGTCTTCCACTTACTTTCTTCTATGGCTTTGAAGTTCAGTCAGTTTCTTCTTCTTCTCTTCTTCAAGATGGAGTCTATAGTTGGATCTTGCTGAGGCTGCATAGTTTAACACTTCCTTTGTGATGGGAACTTTGAGAACTCCTCCACAAACAGACACATAATCACAAATCAGTCTGTGCAATGATAGTGTCTGACTTCATGTTGCAAGTTTCAACTTCTTTGTTCACTGAGAACCCACGCTCAACTGTAGCTTGACCATGCGATAACAGCAAAAGTTTCCTAATCATACTCCACAGTTCAGGGTAGCCTTTCATGCTTCCATGAAGAAAGCTGTCAACTCGTAAGACCGTAGAACTGAAGCTTTCAAATGTCACATCCCTGGCATGCAAATCCAAGAAGTTGTGAAACTGTTGCAAAACTTTGTCTCCTTCACCCACACTTCTCAAATGCTTGTCTTATACAACTGTCTGTGCAAGTTGTCGCCTGTACTTTCTGCAGGAATCGGGAACCAAACATGTTTGTTGGATCCAAGCAACACATTTGTCTTGCAAGAGGAAACTTCAATGGTGATTTATCTAATATCTTCTTACAGATCAAGGACAATCCTTTCATACAGTCTTTCCTGAACTTCTTCACTCTCAGATTACCAATGGTGCCATTTCTCTTGAGCGCCTTGATCTCCACGTCTGCTCCCATACCAACATCCACAGCATTATCAGAGACCCAAATCTCCTTATCAGTAACATTAATTTGGACGATTCTGACTGCAGAGGTTTCTCCATGCTCTTTTTTTATGAAGCGTTTCATAAGGGTCTTGAGCAAGTCAGACAGATCCTTGATAAGAAATGGCAACATAGGTCTATTTGTGTAGTCATCTCGCCTGGCTGACCCAACATTGAGAAGTTGTCGGCCGCCAAACTGATCTACAAGCTCTTGCTGAAGGTGTTGAACAAACTTCCAGTTGACATTCGGTCCATCCATGGAGACCAACAATAACTTCCGCATATTTCATTGAGCCGTTGTTTAAAATGATGATCTCAAAGTGATGATCTCAATTTTCAATATTAGTCGAGAGAAGGGCAGGCGCCCATATAGCTGTTTACCCAGATATTGTTCTAAGAAATAACTTTCAGATATTTTCCTAAAACTGAAACAATAGCCGAGGAAAAATTAAGACGAGGCAATTGCCTCGTACTGACTATGGCGGTGGACATGATTCTTTTATAGTTGTAGCCCACAATACCACTGGATTGTGGACTTGTACAGTAAAATGGTTCTGCCTGTATTGGATGGTATTCGGGAAATGGTGTGTAGTTGTCAAACTGAAATTGCAAGATTCCCGCAAAAGAAATACCCTTGATTACAACTATGAGAGAAAAATTTGTTACAAGAAAAAAAAACTTTTTTGCCAAAAAAAAAACCCGTCTAGCACTTGTTTTCGGTATATGTACACACTGAAACCAAAATTATAAGAAAATTGAAAGGTCAATTTATCCTCCAGGAATGCCTTTAATCACATGTACGGATGAATCTTCGTTCAGAAATGACCACTACTTTAATTGGAGAGTGCTGCTACAAGCAAGCAAATTTACACAAAGAAGACGTATTTTAGAGGCAATTACAATAGCTATTAAGCAACCTACTTTAAACAAAAAACATTTAGCATATCCAATATTTTTGTTCCCCATGGGAGTGACTTAGACTTCATAAGCATTACCATATCGCGGCTTTTTATCCCTGAAGATGAAAACATTGCCGAAAACGTTTGGATCTTTTATTGATTTTTTAAAAGACTTTTAAAGCCTTTATATATTTTATAACTTTATCAGCGAGTACTATGTCAATAGAAATGATTATCATATGACAAGCTGTCGAACACCATAAGATTTTGTGCAGATTTCAACATTTTCTTTTGGTTTTAGTGATGTACATAAGAGCAAGATTTGTAAAAAATGAGACGTTTTACTATAGCAGCATAAAGATTCGCCATGCTGCTATAGTATACTGTAACACTTTCACGATACGAAAACAATTAAGCTAGGGAATGATTGTTTTTAAATCACATATGCAGATCGATCTACGTACAGAATTTAATATATAACAAGCTTTTGAAATCTGTAAGTGTAAAAGCCTTCACTAGCCCAGATATTTGTGTTACAGTTATTTATAGTATTGTCATACTTTCCAAAGAGACAAAAAAGAAAGTCTTCAATAAACAGCTATTTTAGAACAGCAATTATTGCCTCTGCTTCACAGTTTTAAAGAGTGTAACTCAGTTTTATGAGTCAGTAAGTCAATGAGTCATGAGTCACTTATTTTGGACAGTAGATCGCAGGATCAATAGGCAGCAAGTCGTGGGAATCGCGACGGAAATTTTGCTTCCTGGATAATGTAAGTTAAATTTGGTTTTATAGTATACTTATATGAGAGGGTCACACATGTTCATCATTTCATGTTATTTCGCCACTGAGCAAACTGCAAAATTTTAAACTAAAAGTGTCGCAGAACAAAAAAATGTATCAGGGTTTTGAACTGAATGTATCATTCTGCTTCAGGAGAAATTAAACTTTTTCGTTGAACAGGTTTGGAACAATTTATACTGCAATCCACACTCAACAACGGAAAGCTTGGTGAATATAATCATCCTCATGGGATGTTCAGCAATGTATCGTAATCTGCATGATATAAATACCACTGCCTAGTCCAGTGGTAACGGGTAATTTACTCACAATTCTTATTAATATTTTTAGCTTCATAAAAAGACTATTCTTTGCTTTACAATTTGGAGGAAAATGAACTCCAAATAACAAAAAAAGCAGTCGAGTTACGAACTGAAACGCCGAGTACTGTTTCCCGAATCGAGGTCGGCCATATTGACTATGGCACCAAATCCGAAGTGGGGTAGGGGTAAGTCTTTTCAATTCCATGTATGAGCTGGACTCTCTCTATTCCCAAGGAGTTGATTTTTGTAAAGTAAAAACAGTGGGATTTCAAATGAGACGTGACTGCTTGAATGACCATTGTGTGAAGGAGTGAGATCGAAAGAGATCTTTGTTTTGAAATTTAAGTGTTTTTTCATCAAGGAATAAAGACAAAAGGTATGTATGGCAATGATCAGAATTTTCTCCTCTATTGATTGTCATTGTTTGGTCGACTGTAAAAGCTCAGCTCACTCGCGGAATCGCGTTTGGTTTTCAACAGTTTGTCCGGAAGTCTAGAGAAATTTAAATCACTGATCCATGTATAAATTATTATCATTCGACTAGTTGATTATTATTATAACTTTCAATTTATATTTACTTATTCATTTAATTAGTTAAACTTAAAATCTTTATCACTGAAGTATTTAACTATATATCATTGCTTATTTATTTAGTCCACGAGACCGCTGACCGCAACCTTTGTGTAAAGCAGATAGCATTACAAAGTATAAATAAAGTAAAGTAAAATGAAGACACGATGACAGTAGTTTGAAGCTTCGCGACCAAAGTATGTACCAGGACATGTGCTCGAAGAAGATATTTTAAACCTAAGGCTAATCGCTGAATGGCTGGGCTTGCTAGATTTTTCGATTTTTGTTGTAAATAATTGCTCGATCCCAATTTACAGATCGGAAACAAGTTATGCAACCTCAAACGAAAAATTGTTACTGCTCTCTGTAAAGGGAAAATTACAGAGAAAGATATTTATTCATTCCTGTATATAGATAATGCTTGTAGTACTTGTAGTACTAGTAGTTATAATAGTGCTAGTACATGTAATAGTTCTTCAAATTCTAGGTCAGGGATTCTCATAGAGACCCAATACTTGCTCGGGTTTATCAAGCTACTGTGACTGGTTCGCCCACAAAGTCAGCCCTGGAGCCATAATTAATTCCCTATTTCAGAAAGCGTGAGGAACTGACACTGCATGACGGATGTCTGCTGTGGGGTCTTAGACGAGTTGCACAAGGGACATGTAGGAGTTGTTAAGATGAAAGGACTTAGCAGAAGTTATGTATGGTGGCCGGGTATTGTCTTGGAAATTGAAAGTGCTTGCAGGTCTTGTAAGGGCTGCCAGTTAACACAAAGCAACCCACCATCCGCACCCTTGCTCCGATGGGAAATTCGTGAGAAACCTTGGAATCGGGTTCATATTGACTTTGCTTGTCCATTCTTGAATCACACATATCTAGTCGTGGTAGATGCCTACACTAAGTGGCCAGAAGTTACGATCATGTCATCAACTACTTCCACTAAAAACATTGAATCTTTCAGTGACATATTTGCAACCCATAGTATACCAGCACAGTTGGTGTCTGATAATGGACCACAACTAACTTCAGAAGAGTTCACCACTTTCCTGAAGGCTAATGGTATTCAGGAACAGAAATCAGCTCCTTATCATCCAAATCCAATGGGCTTGCTGAAAGGTTTGTGAGGACTCTGAAGGATGCACTCACAAATGACCAGAGCAGTAGAAGTGTCCGACACAAGGTAAACAATTTCTTACCGAAATTGTCCTCATGCGACAACAGGAAACTCGCCTGCCGTTATGTTATTGTGGCGTTCCCTTCGCGTGCGTCTTGATTTGATCAAGCCTGATGTAGGTAGGAGACTACAGAATGCACAGAATACTCAAGTAATCCAGCATGGGAAGACCAATCGGATGCGGCACCTCAAAGTTGGAGAAACTGTGCTTGCACGAAATTATGGCAGAGGGGGCCCTTGGGTTACTGCTGTTGTTCTTAAGCAGACTGGTCCTATATCATATGTTGTCAAAGTTGGAAGTACTCAGTGGAGGCGACATCTCGATCAACTACGGTCAACAGAACTCCTTGTGCCACCTGAGACCCAAGGCTCATTACCAAGACCAGAGGCGGAGACAATTACTCCTCCCGAACAACCTGTTACTAGGAGCACAGATACAGAGCCTGAACCACAGGTGGAAACAGAAAGTCATCCAGAGATGCAGTCAGCATCGGCTAACTACAGCACACAGGATGACGGGTAGATGACTGGCTGGCAAGGGCAAATGACTGGCTGGCAAAGACAGATGACTGGCTGACAGGGGCAGATGACTGGCTGGCAAGGGCAGATGACTGGCTGACAGGGGCAGATGACTGGCTGACAGAGACAGATGACTGGCTGGCAAGGGCAGATGACTGGCTGACAAGGGCAGATGATGCACTGGCAGGGGAAGATGCCTGGTGTTCATTGGTTGATGTCTGGTTGAGACAGGAAGGCTTCAGAATCGGCTGTAGTAGATGAGATCAAAGATTTTCCACAGCATCTCTTTTTACAAGGAGACATCTTATTACAAGCATTACAAAGGAAATGTAGTTGAGATGTGTAATGAAAGTTTCATCTTTGTCCAGGCCTTTTCTGAAATTTGGCACACCTAAAAATAAAGGAAAATATCATGTAGGTAAGTACTTATGTGATATTTTTGGATTTACAACATTCGAAATGAACTACATAAAGCAAATATTCAGTTTTGAAAAACTGAGATGATCAGTTGAACTAATATTATAATTACATCGACTTGAATTGTCGAATCTTTGGGACGCAGTTGTTTGAAACGATTTTCCATACAACTTCTGTCTGTGTTTTGGTCACAAACAATACAAAATCAAAAGTTCACAACTAAACAACAAGTTTTTCTGAGTATTGTTTTCACTTTGGTTCCTGTCAGAGAACAGTAAAGTTTTGAACTGGAGAAACAAACCAGTCAGGTGGTGATTGCTAGGACAGACAGAGTCCTCGTCTAGAAGTATATTGTATACAAATACTAACAAAAAGAGCCGAGATTAAAAATCACAACGATTAAGATCAGTACAAGCTTCTTTACCATTTTCAGACAAAAATGCGTCAATTAATTTCAGCCCTCGATGCTTTCTGTGCTTCTCAAGTCCAAGAAATGACACAGCCCCTTGAATTGGGAAATATACTTCTCCATCACGTAACTGGTACCCAAGAGTAACTGGCCATCCAAAATCCAAACTTGTGGCAGAGGGATAAAAGAGAGGAAGGCATCAATTGTTTTCAAGACAGTGGGGAAGTGAATACAAGACGTCAAAGTTGAAGCCACACACACTAATTAAATAAATTGTGAGTATTTTTGTATATTAATTAATTAAATTGTGAGTATCTTTATTCAAATACTTTCAATTTCGCCTGCGAGATGACCTTTAAAACTAATAGCGGCAGGTAGCTGAAACTGATTCTCTTGTATCTGGTTATGAAAACTGCAAAGGATTCTAAAAGGCTTTTTGTAGAAGATAAATCGTAAAATTGTGAACATTGCGAGGCAAAATGTCTGCTTTAAACTTTTCTGTTTTCAACACATTTAGTTCTTGATACAATAAACAAGTCAGAAAACCGGCGATTGTGAGCGTAATTTGACACCCATGATATTAAAATGTAATCAAATATTAGGAAATATTTTCACTTGGGTGTTGTCAAAATTCTAGCAATTTCCCTTGTAATTTTCACAACATGCGTGAAATTAATTCCTAATTTCACGCGTGATCATTCGATTACACATACTAACAAGTAGTTCACTTGCAGGATGATATAATTAAGAAATAACTGAAAGTGGCAGCATTCTTGGTGGAGTACTTATTCTTTCAGAAAGGACAGCAATTGCATCAGAGGTGAAGAAAGTGCATGAACTGTTCAAAATAGGCATTAGAGAGAAAGGGAAGGATCTTACTGATGTCTTCAATCCTCTGTTATTTGACAAACTAGTACAGGATATGAAGCATGACTGCCCGACTATATCAAACGTCCTTGAACAACTGGTATTTTCCACAAATGCTAGTAGAAACACTAAAAAAACCATCTCAATGAAGATGAAGGCAGCTGTTCATCTGTTGGGATCTCTTCTTGATGTGCGCAACCAACGAAGTGGAAATGATATCCCAGTGCTATTTGGCCTACTATGTATTTGCTATGGGGCTGGGCCTTTCATGATTCTTGTTCTTCAACACCTTGGACTCTCCGAATCATATATTACATTGTAATTTGAAACTTCGACTTTTTCATGAATGATGTTCATGTAAAATAGTTGCAAATTTTTGGTGGGCAAGTTTTCTAGCTATTTACCCGTATATAAGACGCACTTTTTTCACTCCAAAATGACCTTCATAATCAGGATGCGTCTTATACACGGAACGAGGCTTTTTGTAATTTGCATAACAACAAAAACAAAAGATCCTATAAAAGCCAATAAAAAAACTAGGACTCGATCTCGCCAAGGAAGAGAAGTACAACATACCAGCAGGAGAGTTTAAGGCAGGGAACCATTGGTGCCAGCGATTCTTGAAAAGGAACGGACTGTCAATCCAACAAAAGACGACGCTCGCGCAAAGATTGCCCGCAGATTATGAGGAAAAGATCGTAAACTTCCATTCTTACGTAATTAAGCACCGAGAACAACACGGATACCCAATGCATTTAATCGCAAACATGGATGAAACACCGCTCACATTCGACATGCCGCCAAATCGCACCGTAAACAAAGTCGGACAGAAAACTGTAAAGATCAGGACCACGGGGAATGAAAAGAACCGTGTCACAGTTATTCTAGCTTGTGCCGCCGATGGATCGAAATTGAAGCCAATGGTGATCTTTAAGAGAAAGACGATGCCAAATATAAACAACAGTCACAGTGTTGTTGTTCACGTACAGAAGAAAGGATGGATGGATGCGGAGGGGATGAAGATTTGGAATGAAAAAGTCTAACGATCGCGACGCGGGGGACTGGGTCAACAACAAAGCATGCTTGTTTACGACGTGTTCGAAGCACACGTGACGGACAGTGTCAAGGCAGCTTTTCGACGTCAGAACACAGATCTCGCTGTGATTCCTGGCGGACTTACCTCATTACTTCAGCCCCTCGATGTCTGCCCAAACAAACCTTTTAAAGATCGTGTAAAGGAGATCTGGAAGAAGCCGTCAGAAGAACTTATTTGTTCGTGGATTGCGCAAGAGCAGAGCATCCCAGAGGAAATGATCGTGAGGTCCTTCCTCAAATGCGGAATTTCCAACAACCTCGATGGCACAGAGGATGAAATGACATATGAAGAGAGCGATGATGAATCCGCCGAAGGTTTGGATGACTCATTTGTGGGAGCACTTTTTGAGTCAGACTCAGAGTCTGAATTTGAAGGTTTCGAACTTTGATATAGAACTGTCAATAAATGCTAGATCTGTCTTTTTTACATCGATATTGAAATGTATTTTTAATATTTTAATGTGTACATATCGTGAAATAATTCCTGTAAATAAATCAATTATAGAGCAACTTTCGTTCTGTTTTTATTGTCATTGTCCACTTACAGCGAGTCTGTTTTTCATGTATTTCTTCTGGAAGTGCTGCAGCACACAATGTAAATTGAAAATCTTTTGAAATTGATTTTTTTGCGAAAATGACCTCGAAATTCCAGGTGCGTCTAATATACGGGTAAATACGGTATTTTTGTACATGATAGCAAATTGGAGTTAGCTTCGGAACTTGTAATATCAATTTGGCAAAACATAATTACCAGTATTAGTAAAAAATAATGATTGCAGTCTAACAGGTTACAGAAACAAAGCTTAGTATTTTAGACAGACTATCCAAGAATTCATGTATTTTTAATTCATATTTCCCATAATGTATTATAATTGTGTTTATCTTTAATATACATATATTTTTACCAATATGAATACAATTGGAAAGTACCATTTTCTTTATCTATGAACAAAATTAGGGGAAAAAAAGATTTCATTTATACTCATGCAATGGTCTAAAGTCAATTTAAATGGAGATACAAAGTGTTTTGAACCATTAGCATTACTTCTATTGGTTTAACTTTCATTTAATCTGATTGGTTTGTGCTAATTTACTGTTTTGTAAACATCGCACAGAATAAGGCGTCACATCCGGGATTTTTATAGCTCTTTCAGTTCTGTATTTAAATATGCGCGCCTTTCAGGGCCAACATAAAGAGAGAAAAGGCTGTCAATCTGCAAACATGGGCTTCAACATTTCGAGTTTACGGTAAAACAGCAACACCTAACATGAGACAAACAGCGGGCTTTTGCAGTCAAAGGCTTCCCCTACATTTAGAGGCCAAAGTCTAGGCAATTGACCAAGTAGAAGTATTATCGCTTTTTACTTC
>JANSTQ010116424.1:0-13986 GCA_026167885.1 Bergia puertoricense
ACTCCCACTTACAAGGTTCCATATTGACCATCAGATACTCCCACTTACAAGGTTCCATATTGACCATCAGATACTCCAATTTTAACACCTTCCTCCGATACTCACACCGACCATTAAATACTCTTACCTTTTTTTTAATATTCTTCTATTATTAATAAATTTTTCATAAAAAGGATAACTAAATAAAACAAAAAAGATAGATAAAGAAAGAAAGAATACCACTTACTTGTATATGTTCACACTGAGCGTCAGATCATACTGACCATCAAATACCCATCTTATACCATTACTTTTAGTTGCATCTTTCTCCGATAATTAACATCGACTTTAAGATATTCACCAGGTTCTTGCAATTCCAAGATTCCTATTCCTCTGATTATCACACTGATCATCCGACACTCCCACTTATAAAAGTTCTCGAATATTCAGTATCACTCCTTCCCGACGTTTAACTTCACCGAGTCGAGTTAGCAGCATGCATGATTAACGCTTTAAACTTTAGCAAGGCATCAATATGACTATCCTCCGAGCTCCCTATACTTTTACTTTCATTTCATTTTGTTTTGTTGTTTGCTAGCCTGAAGAGTGAGGAAGATAACCACACAATCTACCTCCCCCCCCCCCCACAAAAAGTGTACAACCGACCGCTAGGATTTTCTGTCACTAGGGATGGTGTTGCAGCAATGCAAACCTGCAAACCGCTGAGAATACTTCTCAGTTCAACGAAAAGACAGATATAACATCGCAGACCATACAGATTAAAGAGTTAACCTATATTATATTTATAGGTATATTCCTTTTGGCTTCTCCAAACTATGTGCTCGGTCAAGAAAGCGTGGCCATTCCAGGAGGGGTCAGCGGTCAACTGTTCTGCCGCATCATTTACCGCGGCTTCTTTGTGTGGCTCTTCTCCAAGTTTTCCATCTCTCTGGTCACGTGCATGGCCATAGAACGCTGGTTTGCTATTGCAAAGCCGAGCAGGTTTGTCGTCGAGTTACCAAACAATTTTTTTTACAGGGAGCTTTTACATCTCGCACGTGTCCAATAAACCCGCGAGCCGTTTTTCTTTTATCAACAAGCCGGGTGGTCTAGTCTTGGGGTCTAGGACCTAGAGTCGTTCGGAGTGTCTTTCTGTGTACTGTTGGAGATTCGGATCTCGCCGGTATTTATGTAGATTCAACACCAAGTTGAGGCTAACACTGTGCAAATTAATCCAGACGCTGTAATTGAATCAGCGGCAACTGGGAATAGAAAACTGGTCTATTCGACCCCATTTTACACAGTAACGACTTTACACAACAATGATTATATTTGGGGATTTTTTTTAAAAAGAATTATCGTTAGGTTTTGGTGTAACCTTAAAATTTCAGAAAAATTAGGTGGGGTCAGTGAACTTGTTTTTGTGTAAAATGCAATTGATTGAGACAATCGGGATGATTTAGTAAGCACTGAAACGAAATATTCAGTTGGAGTACTACAGTAGGTAAGTGAAAGAGTTTTATATTACCGGCTCACAAAAACTGGCAACAATCTGTCAGTTATTAATAAGAAAACCATTCGTAAAGTTTAGTGACACAGAAAAATTGGAAAATAGGTGTACATGAGTGGGAATTTTCTCAACGTAATTTAACTGCTGTTATTTAACGTAAGATCAGTTCTAATATAAAACGCGGTCAACAAAATGAAGATAGAAGGAAAAGATTAGTTGGTTCATTTCTACTGCTTTTTATAAAACAGCATATTTTTCATTCTCCCCTCTACAGATACAAAATTCTCTTCACAATTCGCCGAGTTATGTACTACATAGTTGGAATGTTTCTGTGGTGCCTCTGTTGGGTCTGTCAGGCTCTGTTCGAGTCTCCAATTTAAGTCATACACTCTGTTCCACAATGTGTTTTCAGGGAACTCATTACCAATCTCTCCGCATCCCGTGGCTTAGCGGTCACCTACTGTATTCTGTCCGTGTTGGTACCATTCCTCGTCACCATGGCAACCTATTTCCACCTGCGCTTCGTTGTGAGGAAAAAGATCAACAAAACCCAGAATGTGAGGGTGCGCACACAGGCCGAGCTGGAGATCAAACTGTCCCGTATGGGGGTGACTGTGGCGCTTTGCATGGCCATCTGTTTTGTGCCCAATCAGATTAGCTACATTCTCAGCAAGTTTGGCGTCATTTCCATTGTCTCAACTGGTCACAACGTCACGGTCGTTCTGAGCATGCTTAATAGCTGCATTAACCCATTTATCTATTGCTTCACCAACAAAGTTTACAAGAAGGAGTTCGTTCGTCTTCTGCTTGTGTGGAAACATGACGTCACAACTTTTACTGCCACTGAAACGACGCCTCCGAAGTTGTCTACCATGGCAGGCAGGCTAGTAGGAGTGTCGAGACCATGCGAGCACAACGAGACTTTTTGCAAGCACGAGCACTTCAACACTAAATTATGAAAACTGACAATTTCAAGCAAACGAGCGCCCTACTTTCGGAGTGTTTTATTAAGTCTGGAGTATTTCTATTTCTGTCTAGCTATACAAGCGACACCGTTTTAAGGCTTTTAGAAAACACTCGTTTGAAAAAGTAATCAATTCATGCAGCAATTTGAAAGTGGTGTATATGACATTTTAAAAAGTAACGAATTGCCGTTAACTGCTAATTTCCTGTCTCTAGACCCTCTTCCAGTGCTGTTCTCAGTTTCATCGTCAGACGTTACAATAAACGTTTCTATTGAAGTTGTCTTCCTGTCACTTGGTTTTCTATCAGGGCCTAGTTGTTCGAAAGGTGATTAACTTTAACCCTGGGTTAGGCCAAAATTCAAAGAGCAATTTTCTTCACCAAGGAATATGTTTCCAGTTCTTATGAAACACTGTCCAGACTTTCCTTGGAAAGTCAATTGCCAAACCCAAAATGGCAGCTCAAATCAGTCTGTAAGGTAGTAAACACAAACCTGGATTAAATATTTAACCCTGGGTTAGAGCTAATGGGCTTTCGAACAACTGGGCCCAGTTGTTTAGTTCCTGAAGGTCGCATCAATCGTGTCACATGTCCTTCAGTCTTTCGAGGTCTGGCAGTTTTGCAAACTTTTACGATTCTTGTTCTTTCTAATACAGATGAATTATTGACCATGGCATTTTCAGAACTACCACAGAAAATGCCTGGAATATATTATTGCAGTTATTATAAAATATGGTAAAAAAAACGCTACTGTGAAAACTTTATATGTTTTTCAGAAGAACTACCATTTTGCCCGCTATTTTCACACAAGATCAAGAAACGCCGAGTTTCTGCTAGTGTGACGTCAATGTCTCTATTCTCCGAGAGAAAACAGAACTTGGGCCAATCACAGAGAGCGATATATAGTGTCTATTTTCTATCTCATTGCTGTATTGTCTCTGTATGCTCACTTGCCGGGGGCTTGTTATGATCGTCTGCTTGGGATACTAGTTCAAACTGTTACACGTTGCAAAGCGATTAATCAGTCATTCTTGAATGCCTTTGATCTGTGTCATTCCTGTAAGATATGTATGAATAAAATGAACCGTTTTTGTGTAGTGTCTCTGAGAAATATTTGGAAAAATATTTGCAAGAGATACATAACAGGTTTCCTGAAAATCACAGTCCGCTGCGGCCTTGAAGTAAATTCTCTCCCCTGAGTCTCGCTCACTGTGGGCCGTGGTTATGAACGAAGAATGACAGCAAGTTGAGCAAGCTGTAATGGGTCACTCGATCGAATGTGTGATATACGAGACGAGAGGATTACTTGTTAATCGTATATTGCCAGTTTTTAACATCTGAACCTTCGGCATCTGCATATTTTCTTGAAACACTAAAGTCGCTATACTCGTTCGTAAGATTTTTTTCTAATCAGTTTGACACCAGCTAAACTCGCACTAATAATGAATACGAAAACACAAATGCGAGGCGGTCGAAAATCATCCCAAGTTAAAAAGTTCTCAAAATGTTGGAGGAGGATCTGCAGTACGACCAAACGTTTGATGTCTGATGGGCTTACAACCCACACTTTACTGTATTTGCCCCCGGGACGAAGCGTTACCATCGTGTAGGCCCTGCAAGGAGGGTCCACAGTCTATGGAGCCTTTGGAACACGTCCCAATTGTCTGTATACTAACACTGTCCCGCTGGTGGAGGACCCGATACAAGGGACATTGGAGTGTAAACCTTCATGAGCTCATCCCAAGAACAGTCCGCGAGCTGTGGAGTAAAACCGAAGGGTTAGTCTCCAATCCGAGTTTGATATTTTTTTTCTAACTTTCCTTCCGCGTGTATCCATTTTGTTCTAGCAGGAGCTATTTTATAAGAATCATATGCTTGAGTAATGAAAAAAAACGTCATTATTAAGTGGATTTGTTAACATTGGACATATTTGTACTTTAGGATTTGCGAGAGCCGAAAAAATATGAGTAAAATAGACATGTTATACATATATCGTTTTGCTTGTACTACTGTAAAATATAATTAACTTAAAAGTTAAAAATTTCTTCAAAAAATAGTTCAACAATAGATGTCAGGTTCAGACAAACTAGTACATTACCGGAAAAGCATCTTCACTAGAAAGATTGAGAACTCTACAGTAAATATATAATACCGTTTTGTCCACTGCATAATAAACAAATGAACTTCACACAAAAACGTAAACACGAAAGCCATCACAACCGATTAAAACAACTTTACCAGAAACAACCGCGGAAACAGATACTTACTTCGCCTGGAACATGGAGATTGAAATCCACCCCGGTGACAAACTCTGTGTGGTGTTCAATGCTTTCCAGAGGAGTTGGTCCTGCAGTGATGTCCCAGGTTCTGACTGTGAAGTCATACGAACTGGATGCAATGACACCGCCACGGTGTGGTGAGCACTGCAACGTGCGAGGGAAACGTTTAGTATGCGCTTTTAAAATCATATTTCCTTAAGATATATTACGAGTTATCTGGAATAAGTGAAATGCTACGTCAATAATTTATTATCAGTTATCGTTATAAGCTGAGGTTTCGTGGTCTTCAAAAGTGCCGAAGGGAAACAATTCATAGAATTAATAACTTAACTGTATGGTTTCGTTCCTGAATAAGTCAAGAGTTTTACAAATAAAACAGACAAAGACGGGAGCATTCTTTAGACTGTGCCGGGTTTGGGAAGATATGTCAACGGCAATGAATTTCCAAAAGGCAAAACACTGGTCTGGATAACAACTAAAGCGAAAAAAATATAGAAAACGATAAATGTAACTTGTATAATCACCTTAACTCTGCGAACAGCATATGAATGGCCTTCCAGAATAAAAACTGGGGTCCGACTGTTGCGAATATCCCACACTCTGAAAAGAAAAGGTGCAAGATATAAGACCCTATCCTCAATATAAATAAGTAAATAAAAGCAGTTAAACCAGTTCAATTGGTATACGATGAAAGATTCTTACACATTGGTAACTATTTCACCTTACAAGATTGGAAGTTGTTCTGCATTGAGTGCATTGGGAGGATGTTTATATACTTTATAACTAAAGAAAGTTAACACTTACTTAATCTTTGAGTCCGTTGATCCAGTGACAACAGTATTCTTTGGGAAAAAATAGAAACGAGATTTGAGTTTACCTTTCTTTTTACCAACAAAAGGACGAAATACAGAGCATGTCTCCAAGAAACTTTCTTGTTTTTATACAAATGGGCAACGAAATTACTGCTAGAAAAAACCTAGCTACATTCACAATTTGCTTCCTTCAGAGATTATCCAACGTTATCTATATCACTGTAAAAGTTTAATCACTCTCAAAAAATAGCATAGAAACTATAAACGGGCACAGACTGTGTGGTTTCTTCGCTCAATCTGAGCTGCTGCCCTTCAACAACTGGCAAAATCCGCCAACCACAATGTTCGCTTCTCCTTCAAACTATCTAACATTTGTCCTCCAATCACAAACTCCTCTTCATTTAAAACTGGGAGTTTTTTAAGTGAACAATTAATCACAGTTATACAAATCTTTTCAAAACGAATTGTTCCACCTGGAGGTGTTTTTACATGACGTCATCAATCTAAATTATAAGACTCAAATATCAGCATCAAAAGTACTTTTTGAAAATTTAACACAGACAAGACGGTTCCCTCTTGAATTACAACATTTTGAAATTTATGAGTGTTTGATAAAAATGTTATAATAATAATAATACAATTTATTCATATACTGTTTTGCCATTATTTGTTCAAAGTGCTTTACAAATTATTATAAAATAAATCTAATAACAAAGTCTAAAAAACAATTATTTAAAAAGTTGAAAACTAATGGAAAAGCTAATTACACAGTTAAAAATTTACAGTCATTTACTTACAAATATATATTTAATAATCAGATAAAAAACCAACTACAAGCCTCTGATGGTTGATGATGACTTGCAATTGGTGTTGAAAAGAGACTAGCTAGCAATGACATGTACTAAATGGTGTGTAGTTCATTAATTTGCCTCTTTCTCACAACTAGTAATTAGGAATGTAAATATACTCACCTGGTCATACTTTGCCCAATCGCAGCTCAGAATCTCTCCATCATGAGCTGTTATGGTCTGTTGGGCATGTTGGGCTATAGAGACGTCCCATACACGCAGTGTGCTGTCACCTGATACAGAGGCAAATGTTCTTGGCAGATGAGGGGACCATATTGCACTGTAGACCACATGTTGATGGCCAGCAAATGTTACAAGGGATGCATCAAGCTTAGGATCCCACTGAAGATCAGTCATAAACATTCAGTGTTATGAGGGATATATGAAGCTCAGGATCTCAATGAATATCAGTCATTAAAACATTCAATGTAACTCAATGCAAGCATCACGAGGGAGGCATCAAGCCTAGGTTAATTACAAACATTCATCTGCACGGCCACAATAAGGTCCGATTATGGTATGCGTACACAAGAAATGGATGTGTCAAAAGGCCTTCATTTGGCCAGAGGCCACAAGGGCTCTCATTTCAACAATGACTACAGTATCCTTATTTCTGTCTTAATAATATTCATATTAAAATCAACAAGCATGGAATTGGCTTACCAGTTTTACAGTATGGTCCCAAGATGCACTGAGGAACAGGTCACCATGTCTGGCATTGCTCCAGTCAACACCATACACCTGACAGACCAACAGATTTCAATTGAAAGAAGCAAAATAATTGTAAAAATATACTCCTTATAATGGAACAAATTAATGTAATCAGTTTTGACTCAAAGTGCTCACTTTGAAATGGTTTCTTGTGGGAACTGTTCACCACAAAGGGTTCTGTGCTAGGGAGTAAACTGTCAAGTCTAAATTATAGAAAGACCATAACAGGAAAAACATGCTGTAAGGGGTTACAAAATTTAAACGCCATTTTGACAAGAGAGCAGCTTCTGCAGTAAAATGCATGGAAGTTGTTACTTTCTAGAATTTCCCAATTCCATCTGTACCCAGAGGTCCAGATTATACTAATCTTGGAACACTCAACGTCAGAACATTTATGAAGATGTAAATAGCTTGAAACATTTACATGTAGACTTTGAGAGACAGATGACAGGCAATTAAAGCTTTTCAAAGAGAAACTAATGTAATTCAGAGTGTGCTCCTGTAAGTATGTACAAAAGGATTCACAAAGTTCATCATCTCCAGATACAGAGAACCAAACACAAGACAGGTTGGTAATTCACGACTATGGCCTGAAGATTTTGCATTTCTATCAATCAAACCAGAACAATTTGCAGTCAAGTGCACTTAGGGGATGGATACTCAACAGTGCTGCCCAGACCTAGATAGGATCTCCAATTACAAATTTTTCAAACCTCAGCAGTGTGTTCCTTGAAGACCTTGATAGGACCCTAATAGATAAAGATAGCAAATAACATTAACCTTAATGTTTTTAAAACAGAATGATGTACTACTCTTTATTTAAGCCTGATTCACTTATTGATCAGGGGAGCAACTACTTGTAATTAGGAAACTTTGTCTCCGTCTTTTACATGATATACCTTCATAAATCTCCTCTAACTCCAACCCTCTCCCCCCTTCCCCCTCTAAAAGAAATGACAAGAGCTAAAATTCCTGGAGGTTAATTGAATTCTCATGGTGAAACAGGTTCATAAATGATGATCATGACAAGTTCTCTTTGTCTGTTATTTGTACCTGTAGATTAGTGATGTCCCACAACTGAATTGACCCATCTCCACTGCCAGTTGCCAAAACATCTTGATTGTGTTCACACCAAGTCACATCAAACAGTCCTTCAGGCCACTCATAACTATAGTACACAAATATGAAAATAAGAATGCACACTCATGTGTTTGGTAAAGGTCAAGATAGTGTTCATAGTATAGTGTGGATCAATTCTTAACTTTTACTGTATGCATGTGACTGTTTATCTGGGTACTCACATGCATGATTGAAGAACAACACTGTGCACATGTACTACAGACTATAACATTGTATGTGTAATCAAACTTTTCACTGTATTTATGTGCTCAGCCAGATGTATATGAATGTTGGAACAAAAATCATATTTCAAGTTGCTTGCATTGGAAACTGGCAAGAAGCAACTTGATGTTCTTTCTCAGTAGTGAAAAAATGGCATCAAGCTTCAATATGACAGAACTGACTTGTCATTTGTATGTTAATGCCTTTTCATTTGAAAACATTACCTAGTCTCCCTACTCCAAAAACAAAAAGTCAGTAAAGCAGACAAATCAATAACCTTCTCATCAACTTTTGCTTAAGTTATCCATTCTTCCAGAAAAACAGTCCTTCAAGTAGTTAACTTACCACAGTGACACAGTCACACACCTTCTGGTCTTATTAAGTACTCCCAGTACAAATACAGTCCCTTTAACACTTCCTTGGTTGACAACTTACCACTATATTACAGACACACCTCCTGGTCTTATTAAGTACTCCCAGTACAAATACAGTCCCTTTAACACTTCCTTGGTTGACAACTTACCACCATATTACAGACACACCTTCTGGTCTTATTAAGTACTCCCAGTACAAATACAGTCTCTTTAACACTTCCTTGGTTGACAACTTACCATATTACAGACACACCTTCTGGTCCTATTAAGTACTCCCAGTACAAATACAGTCCCTTTAACACTTCCTTGGTTGACAACTTACCACCATATTACAGATACACCTCCTGGTCTTATTAAGTACTCCCAGTACAAATACAGTCCCTTTAACAGTTCCTTGGTAGACAACTTACCACCATATTACAGACACACCTTTTGGTCCTATTAAGTACTCCCAGTACAAATACAGTCCCTTTAACAGTTCCTTGGTTGACAACTTACCACCATATTACAGACACACCTTCTGGTCATATTAAGTACTCCCAGTACAAATACAGTCCCTTTAACAGTTCCTTGGTAGACAATGTACCACCATATTACACACACCTCCTGGTCTTCCAACTTCCATTACAAATACAATCCCTGTAACAATTCCTTCATAAGTAACTTACCATCTTTTCACAGAACCTCCCCCTGGTCTTCCAGCTCTTCCTACTCCCAGTACAAATATGTCCCTCAATAGTCCCTTGATAAATAATCTCACTTACCACCGTATTACAGACACACCCCCTGGTCTTCCTATTTCCAGCACAAATACAGTTCCACGACCTGCATCAAGAGAAGGCATTAAAAGGTACATGTACTGTGTAATATACAAATAAATTATCAATAAAATTCAATAAGTTGATAATTAGAAAACAGCTAAACACATCAGACATTTAAGAAAAACTTTATCAAATTTAATTGCAGTTATATAATTAGTCTGGTTTCTACAGAACTGTATTGTTCCTTATATATTTAAAATTAAATAAACTGCCCCCTAATAAGAACAGTGTCTAATGAAAAATCAAGATGAATATGGACAACAAAGTGGCTGACTGACAGATTACCTATTATCTAATTATAATTAACTGAGTGCTCACTAACTTTTTTATTAGCCTGGTGGATTAGTGCCAGTGGGTTTTGCTGTTCAAATACGAGCCCGACCTGCCAGATGTGTGTCACTTAGGAGCTACAGGTGTTATCAGCTGTATTCAACCGTCATTCGACAGATCAATGGAGGTTTCTGGGCAATGACTTATCTACCCACCCCTGAACTTGACGATAACCCTAACTAAGGGAGGGGTGGGTGGGTAGTTACCTAGAAACCTTGTTTTGACATCCATACAGTGGAGGCTTGCAGCGTGTATTTCAAAGAGAATAAAAGGACATTTGATTAAATCTATACTAATAACTAAATACGATACCCTTAAATTAGGAGACGAGTTATCATTTGAATCAAGTGATCGATATTAAAATCAATAATCGGACAATATATTATATATTTATCGTCCCCCTTCTTTGGTTTAGCGAGTTATAACCTAGTATGCCTATGGGTATGACTGCAGATTTTGCAAGAACCCACCAGCAATTCCATAATGCTGCGAAGTTGCACAAGCTAAACGTTGTCCACTGAACGGAGAAAACTTGACTGAATATCCATGGCGCCCTCGAGTGCGAAATACCAGCGCCATCGGCATCGGATCTGACACTCTGCCCAGGGGCACACGTCACTGACACACTTCCGGTCGAACTCTTCGGTACCTTCTCTTCTAAATCAGGGAAGATTAACGGCATTTACAGTAAAACATGTATAACTACAGACTCTTATAAGTTGTGAGATGAAATGCATTTTGTTCATGTTTCTTCGCAACTACCGCCATCTTGTGCTTGGTAGCCACTCCTCGCCGCCTTCGTAGCCACGCCTCAACAATTTCACAACATCCAAGATGGCAGAACTTCGGAGGATATGTTCGACGCAACGTATAGTTTTGTATGAAACAAAATCGGTACGATAAATATTCTTGTGAAGCACTAAAATTTTTGGTATAAGGCTACATATTGTATGTAAGCTTTTATTTCTGGTTTATTCGTTTCCAGCGGTTGTATTTAGTGGGTTCAAACAACGCAGAGACAAGATTTCGGGTGCTGAAGATCGACCGCACGGAGCCCAAAGATCTTGTAATTATTGACGACAAGGTAAA
Source organism: Bergia puertoricense (assembly GCA_026167885.1). Classification (NCBI taxonomy): domain Eukaryota; kingdom Metazoa; phylum Cnidaria; class Anthozoa; order Zoantharia; family Parazoanthidae; genus Bergia; species Bergia puertoricense. The sequence continues at coordinate 11,058 of JANSTQ010116424.1, forward strand.
GATAACAGCAATTGGCCTTACGAGTTCCTACACACCGCTCTACCTAGTACATTGTTAAGTAATCTACTTGCTGTTCGTTCCATAAAAGACAGCGTCGTATCCGCATGGCACTGGCGGTACCATTAGCAATGCTTGTGAATAAGTCTAAAATCTAGCTTAAAGTGAAAGTGAAAGTAAATCGTATTGAAAGAGAGAAAAACCAAATGCCACGTTATTTGTACTTGCACCATACATGTTCTGGTGTATATACCCATAATACGGAGATGGAAGGAGCGTTGTGTTGCAGTGTAAGTCAAGGAACGGAGGTGGAAGTTCCATAGATCTCCGTTTCTTGACTTGCACTGCAACACAACGCTCCAAGACAGTAAGCTTAATTTTTCCCTCTCGTCTTTCCCTTCTCAGTGAGCCATACCTCTAGCGCCCAGGGTAAGGATCTGAAATCTGAATTCCACTTTTGCTTCTGTGGTTTTGAACTACACAAGAACGTGAAATATTTCTATCATTGCTTCTGCTTCTGTTGCTTGGACACATCCTCAGTATAAACAGGGCATTGTCATGATTACAAGTCAGCAGTATATACTTGTAATAGAATATGGATTGGTATTTTAACATTTCTTAAACTCTACTCCTAAGGGTTTTACAAATATAGAAGATGTTAAAAGGAATATCAAAATTTATAAAATAAATTCTTATTAATACTTTAAATTTAAAGTTAGCATGCACATGGTTATAATAATTGCTAAGGCTTGGTATGCCAGTGTGATGAGGATTTTGTGGCTGACTGTTAACAGCTGGCCTTGCCCTGCCAGTTGACCATAGTTGAGGGATGGAGTTGCTCACTGATTAGTCTGCCTTTTCTCTTAAAAAATATTACAGTGCAATGCCACCACCTTGTGTGTTTTCAAAAATCTCTGTGTGATTGATATATTATACTCTTGTGTTCTAAATATTATAAGGTAGTTTATTTTAATTTCTTGGTTTCATCTGTTGCCATTGAAATGTGTCAGGAATTTCAGGTGTGCTTCAGGCTTGTAGCAACAATATCAAGTCACTGTTAGGCATAAGGACAGTAAGCAAAGTCCATATGGAGGGGGGGGGGGAATGTGGAGGAGGAGGAGGAGGAGGAGGGGGTTCACAAGTAAATCATCATTAAATATAACCCATCACCCATCTAGTCAGGTTAAGACTTTCGGGTCACAGTCAACTCGTACTTGATGTATTATAGGGCCCTGTAAGGGGCAAATTCCAATAAGCAACATGGCCTTGAAACGGTGACACAAGAGCTGTGAACTAGCGACAAATGATGAGCTGCTCTAATGAAATACCAAGAGCGATACACAACGTCCCTAAACTGCAACACACTCAGTCTTGAAATGTAGACGGGTGACATGGGGGACCCCACCCCCCCTTACAGGGCCTCTATTATGACTTTATTGTGCTCGGCAGGACTTGTGATACATTACAATTATAAAATAATAATGACTGTAAGGTCAATAAATTCTTTAGTTTTTAGCTAATACTAATACATTAACTAAAGTGTCTTTTAAACCTACTATTAATAAAAGTATTTTAAAAGAAAGTGTTTCATTTTGAAGGTTGAGTACAGTCAGCGGCAAATCAAAGAGCTCCTGTCAATGATTAATGCTGGTAATATCACAAGGAACAACAAAGGATATGAGAGCAACAGTAGGGGTCTGCACAGAAGCGTGTCTGCATATGGAATTCTTGGTGAGATTGTGTTCATTGAATATAATTGGTTTTATTCCCTGGTAGTCTAAAGAAGTTTTATTGGAATTGTGAAGAATAATTAAGTTTTCTGGTGCACATAACAAGACTTAATCACCCAGTAGTATGGTGTACATGGTAATTAGCTATCTAAGGTCCCTTTCCATTTGTCCAGTCTGATCAGCCAAAAAGAACTGGTTCTGGCCAGTGGTGCAAATGGAAAGGTCAAGGCCAACATAGCTGGCCAGTGCTAAAGAAGTGCAGGCACATATTTTTTTCCCACCACAACTTGACAAATGCCCATGCCTTGGCTGACCGGAGAAGGAGAACTGAGTGGCTCTGATCCATGAGCAGGACCAATCTGGCCAGAACCAGTTTTAATAATTTGTGCATTCGATATGAGAACTGACTGGTCAGATTGGCCAGACCAGTCAAATGGAAGTGCCCTAAGATAAAAGATCCAAAAGGGGTTGAATTGAAATGCTAATTATAATGGTTGTGGTGATCTTGAATTGTTCTCTTCATTTTTATCTGCAGGGTTTGTCAGGTTTCTTGAGGGTTACTACATCATTGTAATTACAGAGAGGAGAAAGTAAGACTACTTAATATGATGGACATGCATAAAATTAAGAAAAAGTAAATTTCTTACTTAATGTGTTTGTGCTGTTCCATAGTTGATTACTGTATTTTCTCAAATAAATGCCCCCTCTCAAATAAACGCCCCCAAACCCCCCAAAAAGGAACAAATGCCCCCAGCACTTATTCCAGGGGAGGCGTTTATTTGAGAGGGGGTTAAATTGAAGAAAATATTGAAAAAAAACAACTGCCAGGGATGAATTGCTAATGCCATTTATTCATGTGAGAACCATAACCACAAGATCTTTGTTGTAAATTTTAAAATCACAGACGTGACTTTCAAAAATTTGAATGTTGTTTGTTGAATATTGTTATTTTGTTGTGTTCCCATTTTATCAGTGTTTAATTTGACACTTGATGAATTTCTCTATTTTAAAACATTGATCTGTTGCTACAGTTTAGTGACACAATTAAAGCAAATTTCTACATAACGCATACACAAATTCAGTTGTTACAGCTATTGAAAAAACACCAACTTAATAAATGCCCCCTCTCAAATAAACACCCCTCTCAAATAGATGCCCCCTAAAGCCATTAAAATGGGAATGGTGCTTGTTCAAGAAAATAC
>JANSTQ010116535.1:537-13981 GCA_026167885.1 Bergia puertoricense
CTGGTTCATAGATGTAGGTGTGCCTGTAAGTAAGTGCACTGGCGCGTAGACTAATGTACTGGTATGTAAGTGTACTGGTATGTAGGTGTGCTGGTATATGTGTGTTGGTGTGAAGACCCATGTGCTAGTATGTAGGTGTGCTGGTATGTAGACCCATTTATTAGTGTGTCGGTGTACGGTTTGTTGGCGTGCTGGTTCATAGATGTAGGTGTGCCTGTAAGTAAGTGCACTGGCGCGTAGACTAATGTACTGGTATGTAAGTGTACTGATATGTAGGTGTGCTGGTAGATAGGTGTGTTGGTGTGAAGACCCATGTGCTAGTATGTAGATGTGCTGTTAGGTGTGCGGACATGTACATGGATCTGGATTTTCCATATAGAAACATCTTTTTGCGTATTTTACGGATGCACTTTTCTTTCAGTCATCCCTTTTCAGTCTTACTGCTTGAAGTGAATCGTATTTTCTCAGAAAACTAAGTTTCAGTCGTAAGTACCTTAGTTTTGTAAAGTGACCATTGGTCTGGCAGAAACATCTCGGCACCTGCTTTATTGTAAAGCTCTTTAACTGATGTTTGTTTTGTAGCTTTGAAATTATGCTATTACGGGAAAAAGCAATGAAGATCTAATTGGGTTTTATATTCCTCTGTTTACTACAGATTTATTGTGTTACAAGTACAAGATGGAGTGGAGGATGAGGTTTGATAGCAAAGAGTACCGCAACTGGGTGTCTGTGGGACACGCCCTCTCCCTTATGTGCGATGGTGTCCGTCCTTATCTTGAAAGGGAAATGAAAGCCTTTCATGGACAACTGCAGGTAGCTGTCGGCCCAGTAACCAAGTGTTTGTGTGTACACACACTCCGCAGGAGACCCAGTCCCTGGCACGATTTGATCAACTGCAAATGGGCAGTTGCCATTCAAAATTATTATGTTGGAAATCCACAGAAAATTGCCTGGCACCAAAGTAACAGCAATGTTTGGGACAATCCTAGGGCAGGGCCTTGGGAGATCGCTAAACTTTTCATGTCTGATCTTGGGCCAGATGGACACTTAGTGGTGGATGCTCATTCGACTGACCCAACGGGACTGATTAACCTGATGTCGTGGTGCGGCTTTCTTGCTGTATCTAAGCCCTTAGTTGACAAAGTTAGACAAGTTAGAAACCAGAAATGGGCACACGCCCCAAAGCAGAAACTAAACAATGCAGAGACGATTGAAGCTTTCACCAGCATCAAGGATCTCTTGAAAGATCCCGAGTTTGCAGCTTGTCCAGATGCTGCTCGGTATCTCCACCAAATTGAAGATTTGGAACATTTAGAGTTGTCTATTCTACAAGAAACTGAATTGCAAGTCTTGCACGAACTAAGAAATGTTATGGAGTTTGAAAGACAGGAGATAGCCGAGAAGATGAATTCCATCCAATCAACAATCAAAAACGTTGAGCAATTGCTGGAAACGGATAAAGGAAACAGTCAAAGAAATGGCCTTTCTGATTTGTTGATTTTTCCATTATTACTAGTAATGCCGCTGGGAAAAATTCGCCAAATTAGCAAGTTCCTGCTGCCAATTTTTTGTGTTTTCTGTTGCATACAGATGTTGGGCAATGGAACTCTATATGAAGGTAAATGATTCAAAAAATTATGCTTAGAAAGAATAAAAGCAATGTCTTCTTTTCCGATTCTGTGAGCAGTTTCTTCCGCAGGGTGTCAAGTGTCCTATTTTTTCCTATTTTCTGAAAAATTCCTATTTTTGTATATTTTTAGCAAAATTTTTATTTTTTCCTATTTTTCAGCAGTTTCTTCGACTTTCATATTAAGCAGTTAAAACAGGCAGTCAAAACGATGAAAATCAGATACTCGGGTAAAAGAGTTTGTTGTCATGTCATAAAGGTTGCAGTCTTTCCCGCCGAAGTGGTGACATGATAAGCCGTCCTCAGGCACATTTTGCATCAGTACGTCAGTAGCGCATACAGTATACAGCAAATGCTTCTACGTTCATGTGTTTTGATCGGTTGATTTACGTGCCAGTGAGTGCTTGGTGAGTAGTAGTCGATCTGTTTTCTAATATCTAGAACGTGCCTTTTGTAGTTAGTTTGATTTTGTTAAAAACTATTTTGTGTTAGTCCGTAAATATTGAATGCGTGATCTGTGCGGTTTTATGGCAGTTTGTTCGTAGTCTACCAAAATACACAGAAACATCATAAAACGGCAATTCTTGAATCTGCGATGCCAAAGTTAGGCCTTCCGCATGTTTTCTTTGATGATATTAAACTAGATATGAACAAAATCATTCCATCTTGCAAGTCGTTTGAACAATGAAAACTGCATTCAAAGCTAAAACACAGTTTTGCATTTGTTTCAACTTTCGTGAGGCATCGGATTTGAGAATTACTTTTGTGAATTGTGAAATTTAAGAGATTTGAATAAATAAACTATAATTTTAATAGTAAGCTTTAAAAGGCAAGAATTACAGTCAAGAGAAATGACGTGAGAACTCCAGCTACAAGATGAGCACTGCAGTCTGTGTTATCACCTATAACAAGTTCGCCATCAGGATGTACGTGGCTGAGCATTGCAATCTGTCTCATGCCAAGAAAACTAAGCAACAACTTCCTGATGGCGAACTTGTTATAGGTGATAACACAAGGAAATATTTGCCGCTGTTGAAGCCGATAAGCAGAAAGCAGCACTTTTTGACATGCGTGCATTTTTTGGAGCAGCGATTTCACACTTACAAGCCAAATAACCACTTAACAACAGACTTCTCAAGGATCTAGGGTGCCTAAACCCATTAAAGCGAGCACGCAAGTCTACAACCATCGCCATCCAGAATCTGACAAGGAAACCTCGACCTTAAATGGACGTTTCAGCAGTCTTAGATGAGTGGAAGCTCTATCAGAACGATGCTGATGTTTCAGAGACTGATACCGACCAGCGAATTGAACATTATTAGAATGCTGTGTTTTTGCTGAAACCTGTTCAAAGTAACAGCCGTTATCAGCTGTTTCCCCGTGTGGTCAAGTCAAGTCAGGCAAATGCTGAGTCTGGACGTAGCCTGTCAGTGAATGCCAGAGTTGTTACCAAGGAAAGAGCAAGACTCGGGGAGCAGACCATTGTCAGCTTGCGGTTGCTGAAGGATGCAGTGAGATTCCACAATCCAGTAAGCTGTAGACCTGACAAGATTCCAGTGACAAGGGAAATGAAGCAGGTTGTTGGCTGTGCGCATTCCTCATACCAGGCAAGACTAGAACAAGAAAAGCTACAGAAGAAGAAAGAGGTAGACGAAGCAAATAGAAAAGAGAGGAAGAAGAAAAACCGCAAGTCGTTGAAGTCCAAGGATTCTTTGACAAAGAGTGAGGCTGATCTGTTGAAGGAAGAAGAGAAAGCAAGAGGAGATTTAGAAGCTGCAGACGAGTTACTAAGTGTCGCAATCTCAAGACTCCATGATGCTGTTTCAGCGTCAACAGTGAAACGGCAGAGTATTAGTATTGCAGCTGTGACGTTGGACACTGTAAAGAGCAAGCGAAACGAAGCAGTGCAGCAGCTGAAGGCCGTAGGAGAGAAGAGCAAGTCACTGGACACTAAAACACACAAGCTACTTCATAAAGCAATTCCTTCAGCACAGCCATCAGCGAAGAAATCCAAGAAATCAAGTTAAAATTTGTAGTTAATTACGTATTGATTTTGTCCATTTGAAGAGTTGTCACTTTTGTGCACAGTTGAAGTTATAACTGGATAGTTCAAGTTGTTACTTGTTTTGCCGCAACTATGTTTTCTGTTTTTATTGATGCTTTATGCATAGGTTGTAAACAATATAAACATTCGTGCATTTCCTTTGTTGTCAGACGTTTAGGGACAAAGCATTTTCTGGTTTGAGAAGTATGCATGTAAATGCGATGCATAAGGCTATTTTGTAGATTATTATAAGCCAGTAGATGTCAAAGTTTTCTTAAACAAATGTTCCTATTTTTTCCTATATTGCGGTAAATGCTCCAAATTTTTCCTATTTTTCCAGCAATTTCACTCCTATTTTCCTATTTTTTGAGAGTCATTTGCCACTTGACACCCTGCTTCCGGTTTCTGCGTCGTCACAATACGGACGTTATGATATTGTTAATTCGTACAAAATGAAAGATATGCCAATATAAAGGGAACTTCTTGTTGGCCATAGTTAATGCACGATTTTTATAGGATAATCACTATGTTCTGTTTTATATGGTCTCCAAAGAATCTCAAATTATGAAATGACCTTGTAAAAAGGCCTTAGTATTTTTAATTGTAGACTGGTTTAAAGTAAGTTTGTTTCTTTGTTTAAATTATTGGGGATCCGCTATTGGTCATTGTATCTGTTATGCGTGTATATTTTCACGTCTTGAATTTGGGCAGAAAATTTAGGCCAGAGTTGACCCTTGATGATGAGAATGTTTAACTGTGTTTCAGAAAAAACACCTAGTTTCTGTAAAAGCCTCCTTAACCCCTGAAAAGTGAAAGGGAGAAACTTTGCTTGACAGTTACCGTAAAATAACACTTTGGCTTCAAAACATTTGGTACTGATTTTCTTGCCATTTATTGCTGAACTATCATCTTGACAAACTTCGCATACTGGCATGAGAATCGATCGGCGTAAGAAACAGCATAAAGAAAACACCTTCAATGTAGAAAACGGTAACAATATCTCTTAATCAGATAATATAGCGGAAAAGTTTAGATAACATTCGGATTTTAGAGAAAAATAGCAGTGTATTTGTTGCGTGAGAGTTATTTTGAAAGCTCTACGAAATTAGCAAAATCCGTTTGTGAGCAAATCACAAGTTCTGTTAGCAAGTGTTGGCAGTAAATTCCAGGTTTGATTTGATCCTTAAATTTCACGATGATGGCATGCACTGACCTAGCTGATTACTGTTTGATGCATATTTTAACCTCTTATTGTTTCATAGGTTGTGCATTTGAGCTAAGTAAAACTGACGATCCCTTCAGAGAACTCGATTTTAGTGGAAGTCTCGAATTAGCACGGGAGCATTTTATTGGCAGACTATGGCTTTTCCATGAAGTGGAGGAAGTATTTGAAGCTAACAAAGACAACATCAAAGGAGTCCTTATACTTGGTGCTCCAGGATCGGGCAAGTCGGCATTTTTAGCACAATTGCTTTGTTCCCGTACTTCGAGTATTTATATTCACAAACACACAGTTGCATACCATATATGCAGCTATTCCAACAGGAAAACGCAGAATGCCGCAATATTTGTTCGAAATATTGCAAGCATGTTGAGTCGTCGTGACAAAGATTATAGAAAACTTATAGAAACTAATGCCCAACTTAGAGATAATTTACTCAATCTGTGTCCTCTAAAACCATCTGCATGCTTTCGGAAGGTTGTGATTGAGCCTTTTCGTCAACTTGAAGAGATAAAAATGATGACTGGCAACTTACGGTTTGTTTTAATTGATGGAATAGACGAATGCATTCCCACAGAAACACAAGGAGAAATTGATATTTTGACACTGTTACGAGAACAGCTGACATACTTACCAAATTGCATCAAATTTATTATAACTTCTCGGCCCATGAAAAGGCTCTCAGCCATAAGCGGTCACTTCAAACAACAAGAAATCAAAGCAACAGATCCCAGGAACATCAATGACATTGACTCATATATAACACGGAGAATTTATGAGAAATATTCCAGATTTCCTTCCTTAACATTTAGAATGTTAGTAGGCATGGACCGCGGCCAGAACTTAGCCATTGTTATGAGTAAGCTCGTCAACCAAAGCCAGGGCAACTTCCTTTTTGTAAGGGAAGTTCTGTATTTCTCGATGACAGCTGCCGAGGAAGGAAATGGCCCGCAATCTTTGCCTCAGACACTCAGCGATGTGTATCAGAAGTATTTTGAACGAGCTTTCCCTACAAAGCAACAATTTCGATCTGTTCAACCAATTTTGGAGCTTCTTGTAGCAGCTTCTTTCCCCATAAACCTTAAAGATATGTTTGCTATCCTTCGTGGGGATGACAATGATGTAGCATTTGAATACGATTTCGACTTCAAGGTAAATCAGTTATCGCATTTTCTTCGATATGATAGCACCAAATCAACGGTAGCTTTATACCACATGGCGTTGGCAGAATGGCTAACCTCTCCTGAGAATAAAGGTAATCTTTATTATGTTTTGAAACAGAACGGATGCAGAAGACTGGCCAATTATTACCTTAACGTTCTCCTGAACAACAAGACAAAAATTACTTCAAATATCTTAATTCAAGTTGCTCAATATATTTCATGTTCAGGGATGCTGGAAAATCATATCAAGATATTTAGATCGTTTTCATCCCGTGAGATTATTAACCTGAAATCTAATCGTGGATCACTACTCCACGATGCAGCAGTTAATGGAGACAGCAGGGTTTCAAAGCTGCTTGTTTATCACTTTGATAATGTCGATATAGTTGATGAAAATGGTTTTACACCAGCTTTTTTATCTGCTGTTCATGGCTTTCTTGATAACCTCAGAGTGTTTCATGCTGCAGGGGCAAACATTAATCATGTGAGCAAGGCATGCACGGTGGGGTATGACGATTACTTATATGATATGTGTTCTGTAGTCCATGATATGAAAGCACATTTTAAGCAGAGTTGTGGTTCAACAATGCTTCATGCAACTGCTATCCACGGACACGCCGAAATAGTAAGCTATCTTATTGAGAATAATGTCAATCTGCAGGCAAAATTTCGTTCTTACTTAACTTCACTTGACTTGGCAGCGGATTTTGGACATCTTGAAGTCGTTCGGATGCTACACAAGGCTGGACTGATCCTTACGCGTTTTGCTTTTCGTTTTGCCGTAATTAACAATCACATTGAAGTTGTTGAATATCTGCTTGCAAGTGGCTTCAGAGAAAGTTGTGAAAACTGTAACGAAGATCCAAACTATGAGTATGATCCCTTTTATGAACAAGAACCAAGTCTTATTAGCATTTTTAACGGCTGTTACGACATCGTCATTACTTCTTGTGAGACAGCCCTGCAGTCGGCGATTCGAATGAATAATTCCAACATGGTGAAGCAATTGGCTGGCAGAGAAGGTGTCTTACTGAACTGCACAGATTTAATTGGATTATTACCTGTTCATCATGCAGTAATCAATAGAGACTGGAAACTACTTGATCTTCTTCTAGTGAATGGTGCTGACGTAGATGCTCTGTGCTTTCCAGTTTCTGGGATGGCGGAAAAATTATTGAGTAACAAAATCAGGCTCACTTCTCAAGTTATTTGTAGCTGTAGTATGAATGCTCTGCATTTTTCGGCAATGCTCGGTTATGCAGACATTGCTTATGAGCTTGTCGTTAAACATAACGCCAATGTCTTGGAAAAGGACTGTAATGGAGCGACTCCAATACATATTGCTGCTTGTCATAACCAACTAGAAGTGTTTGAAACATTGTTGCGACTAAATGTTGACCCAAATGAAAGAAGCTTGAACGGTTCTACTCCCTTACATAGCGCTGCTCTCTGCAATGCTACCAACATGTTCTTACCATTGAGAAAACATGGGTGTGACATTTTGGCTCGTGACGACAACAACATGACTGCTGCTCACTATTTGGTCAAGTATCGAACCAGCACGGTACCTTTTATCCGAAATGATCTTTACGACTATCAGCTAGATTTAGCTAAATTTAATGAATGGCAGAGATCATTAGCTTATCTTGCATACAGCGAACAAACATATAGCTTGACAAGTACTGATAACAATGGTAAAACAGTTCTCCATTTGTTAGCTTTAAATGGAGAATCACTTGGTGTGGAGGCCTTACTAAGATTAGCGAAATCGGTAAACCTAAATCTAATAGAAGTCAGAGATAATAATGGCCAAACTGCTCTTGACGTAGCTCTTGCGAAAATTGAATATTTGTATTGGCATGAAGATCCAAAATCCCTTGTTATGTCCCGGATAGAAGGCCTATCAGGTGACTATGACTTGGTTATTTATGTCCTCCTACACGTTGGCGGCCAATTCGAACTCTTAGAACAGCAGAGAAATTGTTCGTCGTACTTATCTCGTATCATCTCCATAGGTTTAGATCATACCATGAGATTTGTCCTAAAGAAGATTGCAAACAACAGATGCCAAGACGCATCGCGAGAAAAACTGTTTTTACATTACTTAAATAGTAGGGAGTCGGTAAAGACAATGGTCTGTTTTTTACACTACAATATATCAGTTAAGTCTCATTTGGTTACCAGCCCTTACAATAAGTCTATTTTGCACCTAATGGCGTCACGAACGACGGACTTTTCCATAATGCTCTATTACGGTAGCCATTTGCATTGGTCGTACAATGATATAAGACCAATTTCTGAAATTGAACTGTACCACCCTGTGTTTCTATCATACAATAGTTCGGCTAGAGGCGGTTGGTTGTTTGACACGATTTCTAATGCGAAAAGTGACTTGGACAAGTGCTTAGACAAGGATGGTTTCTCGGTTCTACACAGGGCAGCTCAAGCATCCAATATTCCTGCTCTTGAACTGTTTCTTTATTTGGGAACCAATGTGTTTGCCTTAACTCCAGAAGGGCACAGCGTTTTTTCGCTGGTTATTCTTCACGTCATTAAATTACAAAACAATTTTTACACAGGACATGCCGTGAAGCACAACACTTTAAATACTGCGATAGGCAATCGTGAACTTGATATTAGATTAGCAACTAAAGCTGCGAAAGTCTTACTTAGTCATGCTGTTATACATGGTTTTTCAGAACGTTGTAATGGAAGTTTGACCTTGTACCATTATGCCGCTTCCCGAGGAATGGAGGATCTTATACATTCGTTGTTTTACGAATTTAACTTTTATGAGTCCGATTTTATTTGTAAAGATAAATACGACGTTACACCTCTTTACCTGGCACAACTCTATTCAGGTCTTTTGAAAAATAGCGAAGTTGGTGTTGAAAGTAGGCACTCTGCATGGTCCTGGTTCGACTTACACTCCTCGTACTGGCACCAGGTTGCTACATATATCGAGAGAAACAGCGGTATTATGCGCAATAATTTCATAAAACCGCGAAGAAGCGCAGAACTCTACTTGATATATAACTATCTTTACCGCTATGTGGAACTGCCGTTTGTTCTTGATCTTTCGGAGGAGATTCTTCATGGCTTAGCAGAAAACACGAAAATGAAGTATTGTCGTCATTTTAGTCCGGACCATCAGGAAATGTTTACACGTATTTCTCTCTTTGAAGTATTTAATGATTTCATAGCAGTTAACACGGAAATGCTCTTGTTGGCCCGGGGCTTGTGCACAAACTGCAATGCATCAGTACACAAAACACGAGCCGAGTTTGAAGAAGAAAAACAGGCTTTCTGGCAATTGTGTGAGAAATACTTAACCGAAAGTACAAATTCTTACTGGAGTAATAACGAAGATCATAACCAGTATCTACTCAGAAGAAGTCGAACTGCGGCTGAATTATCAGATAAATTTATTTCTTATCTTTCCACGTTAAAAAGGTTCCTTTACAAACACATTTATGTTTTTGTTCATAAGAATGTTAAATCGATAAAGAAGATTAGTAACCTTATAGAAAAACTTAACAATTTAATCGGTTGTAGATACGTTTATGCATACGGTAGATACATTGTGACAGCTTTCAAAACTTTTGGAGAAAACCAAACACGTAAAGGAAGAGTGCCATTTCCTTCAAGTTTCATCAATAACCGAATGAATTGGGAGTGGCACAACTATCACCAGTGGCCTTTACGGTTCCTTGTAAAGATTGCGCTCAACGAAACGGCTAACCTAGAGTACTTGAAAGCTTTGAACACAGGGATTTGATTGTTGTTGTAAGAAGCTAATGATCAAGTGGAACAAAGGTCGTTACCGCCTTGTGTACACGGTACTCAAAGCGTAACATTCGAGGCATTTTACCTTTTACGGAGATGAATAAAAGAAATCCTCGCACGTACTTCACAGTGAGAAGCCTTGAAGACTCCTTAAAGAATCTTAATTGATCTCACTAAATTTTATGTTGATTACTAAAGAATGCAGTAGAATGTTTCTTGGCTATTATCCTCTGGAAATTTTGAGAGAAACATAACATTCCTCACTTACGTCTCGTTAGTTTTATCGACTAATTGAAGATTCACAATATGATACAAAATACTGATGTTAAATCATTAGAAAAGTTATTCTTAGCCTTGTTGGTCCATAGCTATTCCCACACTGATATAATTACCATAAACAGAAAATGAGATGCTTGTTTGATAGCAACCATATAAGGTTTTTCGCTTGTTTGTGTGTAATCAAACATTTTTTAGACTAATCAGGTTTCTAAGATGGAGATTTTTATCCAATCAGATTTCTTGATTCGAGCGTATCATGCATGTATGTTTTCATTTGAACATACACGTTTGCAGACTTTATATTTCTTTTTATGCGGATGTGTGGCTTGCCTTTAAAGACCAGATAAAAAACGCTCGGTTTCTTTTTAGCACCCGCATTTTCAAATAGCTGCCACGTTTAAACTTTCTTGTTATTTGAAATGTAAAAATTTCTTGTTTGTCAACTTTCTTTCAATCAGAGCGAAGCCAAACGACTGTTGAATGGTTTTATTTGCAGCTTAAATTCAAAGTTATTCGTCTACTTTTTAACTTTGCTCAATCATGTGCTACTAAACATTTTAAAGCTACTTGAGTAAATTGTTATTATTATTATTATTATTATTACTACTATTATCGTGAAATTGTGTTTTATGTACCACCACTGTCGAATATCCTTGCACTTTATTACATACTATGCTTGGGCTAAGATTAAATTTCCAAAAACGGTCAGACTCCAGATAGTCGATTTCCGTGTTTGTGAATTTTGTCAGTGACCTTAGAATACGAATTGTTAGTATACTATTTTCAACAACTTTGTGCAGAAGACTGAGTTTGCTTAGTCAGATTTTGGTCAGTAACTCGAATGTGAATGTACGGTTTAATTGTACCCAATTTTATAGTTGGCTGAGTTATAAGAAGTTGACAGGACGCAAGCTAGTACATCGTGAGTTAAGAATATTTTCTTATTTCTTTTTTCAAATCTTAGTTTCAGTTTCAGCAGTACCTGATTTATTTCGCTCTCTCATAAATATGTAGATACATATGTATGTTGGGTGTATTATGCAATGCACTGATAATGAACGCGACACTTACACGCACACTTAAACCGTGGCTGTGGTTTGCAAATATTTTGGCTGTGGTTGATTTTTAGAATGGTATCTAATATGTGTAGGCGCCAAAAGAAAATAAACAGAAAACTACCATTTTCCTTGTTGTTTTTTGTCATAGTATTTGATACATGCCTCATCCTGAGTTACTGAATAATAAAGTTTTGCCGTTTTTGAAAAACCTGATTTTCAAAATCTCCTGAGGGAGCATACAATCTAACCTCTTCGGCGTTCGTTGCTTACCAAGTCTAGGTCTGGTTACGTCCCCGTGTGATCCCCTTCACTAACACCAAATTTATCAACATCTATCTTCTCCTTACAGTATCAGTTTAAAATAAGTTGACCAGATCAGAGGTCAGCCATCCTTTGCGCGCGTCTTTTGGTAGGAAGAGATTGTCATCTAAAATCGAGTTCCACCGCAAGATAGCAAGAGGACTGATTGTTCTAAAAGACCTTAGACGTATTCTTAATGTTGGACTGTTAAAGTGGGTCATTTTCTGCTTTTTCCATTGACATAACTGATGAAATCAAAATGTAAACAAATCGCAAAGGATGCCGGTCAGCCTGCATTCTGGCCCTTCAAACAACACAGCTTAATCCAACAAGAGTAACTGAGATACACTTACCCCAGTGCTAGCCCAACCACAAATGTATTTATAAAATAGAGTAGATATAGTGCGCCTTCTGATTGACTGGGCGGTGACATATATACTCACTGTTGTTCCCGATAAAGGCACACAAGCTACGTCACCATATGGCCTCTATTGATTTTATGTTTTCAAAAATGGACGGTCTTTGCTTGAATGTGACTTTTTAGAATTGACTTTTATAAAAAATACAATAAGATTCACATCGGCAACGTGCGTGTGTCTTGCCAACTGCCTGGGAAAGGCAGGAAATTAGCAACTTTTGGCGCCAAGCGTTGAGAGCGTCGCCCATGTATCATCGAGTCGTCGTCTCAGTGCTCAGTTCGCATTTGAAGCTATTAAACTTTGAAGACTGAAGAAGAAACAGATGTGCGAAGTGCGAAGAAACGAGAGTGTTCAGCTGGTTTAAACTGGACTTGATCACAAATAAAAAAAAACTCACTAAGAGTAATCAGATAATCTGTCAACGCTAACAGTTGCTGATGAAGAAAAGCAAATATTCAAGGAATACTTGAAGCTCTTGCTCGTATTTCTGAGCGATGAAACTAGGTTTACACAACTATTTCAAGAAGTTAGTTGAAATTTGTGCTGGAAAACTGGAATATTTTGAGCTTGAAAGGTCATGAATACGAAACATGGAGTGAATTAATCAATATTCGCTGCCCCGAATATTGGAGACGATTTCCCGAACTGAATGAACAGTTGAAATTGAAACAGTCTTAATCTTTCTTTGTTATTTACTCGAACAATGAATTGGTTTACTTTTGAAACAGCTTTTGCCTTGGTAGAAATGCTTCTTTCTGATTTTAAGCAAACGTCTTGAAATTTCGCTTTGAAAGTGTATTAAAAAAGCTGTTAGCTTTAGTTTTTATATGTAATATCACTTTAAGTTTCCTTGATTTTTCCACGTTTGTTTATTCAATTTAGTTTATGAAATATCAATTGAAACTTGATAAAGAAGGAAAAAAGTTATAAAAGAACCATTTGTCATTCAAGTGGAAATGGCAAATCATTGATCTTTGCTTGGTGACGCAATGATTCCTTTATCTTCGTGTTTTTATTTTATTTCTTTTAGTATATTTTTATTTTAATTTTTGTTTTCTTTCACGCATTATTTGTTAACTTGCGGTATTTATTTTTTACGTAAGTAAAAACACGTATTGGAAATGTGATTACTTTGTCTTGAATAGCAAATAGGTCAAACGTGTAAATAGAAATGAAAATGTAAATTAAAAAAAAGTCAATGTTATCTTTGTTATAATTTTTGCTGTTCTTCACCGACAACAGTTTCCTTTACTTCGTTCGAAGAACGTTGAGTTTTACCAGCTTTAGAGCTACACAGCACCCGTGATAATGCCCTTTTGTATATCCTGCTGAATATAAACCATATCAACGCGTTTGCTGCAGAGTAAACTACAGGAAGAGATTCTACCACTAAGGCGGCAAGCACAAGGGTACAGTTCTGGTTAAACAGAAGAGTCATATAAATAACGTCATAAACACCCCAGCAGAGGAAGAAAGATATAATAACAGCCATCGAGATTCTTGTCAACCGCTTGTTTCGTTCTTTCCTTTTCCCCTCCTGCTGAAA
>JANSTQ010116646.1:9083-19905 GCA_026167885.1 Bergia puertoricense
ATGATATGATATGATATGATATGATATGATGATGATGATGATGATGATGATAACGATAATGATAAACCGGAGCTGCCTTCCAAGGCCCAGGTAAAATAATGACTGGAACTATCTACCTAAATGGTATGCTTAAGTTTACATGAACTGGGATGTAATTCAGATAAAGAACACTTGTACCAGGCCCATAGGCAGTGGGGTGCATGGGGTGCACCATGAAGATCAGTGTGGCATGAAAATTCCTGGCTACAGGTTTGTACAAAAACAATAGCATTTGCAAGACTCTCATTAAATGATGGATTGTGTGAAACAGTTGTTAGAGCACTGTCTTAGAACTGAACTGATTACATTTAATTCATAATTACCTTCAGGCTGCTGCACATTTTCTTCAGATCTTCGGGATCCAGGGTTTGAAAGAGCTGCTGATTCCCCTGATTGATTTCTGGAGTCATGTTCTTCAAAAACTACTTGTGGACCACAGTTTACCTGTGAATGTGATGTGTCATCTGTCAACTGACCACACTTGGTGCAATCACTGTCAGTGGTTACCAATTCTGGTGGTAGTTGATTCTTGCCTGGAAAAACTTTCTTTCCACATGAAATAGTAAGGGACTTGTTACATCCAGATGAACAATCTGCATTTAGTTTTCCATTGATCTTGTCATGATCAGCTGTTATAGGTGATACAATGGCACATTAAAAAATGTTTATATTGTAGATAATGGGCAATTTCATCTATGACGCCTTGCCTCGAGTACTTTATGGTTGTGTTTGAAAGTTTCACAAGAGTGGTGAATTGTTCACATTCCTTTTATAATTTTTGTGGTTTAAACATTTGATCATAAAAGGCATTGTCTCCATATTAAGTTACTTACTAAATATCTTCCAAATATCGGTACCCAAAATGTTAAAACCCCATACCTAGTATTTCAGACCAAAATGGCTCAAATCTATAACCCTTCCCTTTAGCACTGCAAATAACCAAGTAGGTTCAGGTAGGTCATGTACATGTGATGGAGTACCCCCTCCGCCCTGCATCCCTCCTCCACATGGTCTAGGAAAACCCCAAGTATTTGACTCAAGTTGAATTTCAGGTAGCCAGCCTGAGGAATTCATTTGAGAAATAAATTAACTTTGATTTGTAATCAGATGGATGATTCTTATCAACACTTTTTTATATATATTTATAAGCTCTTAAAATTATTTGCACTTTCATTCATTATGAGCACAGTTTTAACTACTTTACAAAATAGGTTAAAATAAACAATTAGTTTTCAATAAAAATTAATATACACAGACAGATTTGCTGAATGTCCTTTTAATAAGGACATGTGAAACTACGGGGTGGCTGCAGTGTGACTGCAGTTATTTGACTGGACTCTGATACAAAGAAATGTCAGTTTGTAGTTACTTGTTTGCAAAATTTTAGCACTCTTTGAATAAACGATTTTGACATTAAAATTTAAATGCAATAAAGAAAATGATCTACTGATTTATAAAATGTTGTGTTTGTGCAGCTCAAATGTGAATAGTCAATGTTATTCATAACATTTGAATGTTGAGAGATCTATTTCAAGAAAAACTCAGTTTTAAGCTGCAACCCCTAAATTCAGAATGATGTTATTGTCTGAGCATTCTAAAATTTTCTGAAAAAATTAATGGTGCAGCTTAACTTAAAGTGAATAACTATGATATGTATACTATGTATACTAATTGACTTTTATTAATTAACTGGACAATTAAAAATGACTAGAGTCTTTTGGTATTATTTAAGTTAATTTATTAGTGATGTCAGGCGACACCACAAATTTTATGGTCGTTTTTTTGGATTTTAATGACAACATCAAAAAATCACATTTATTTATTTAATTGATTAATAAAATTCTGGAATTAGTTCTAGGTCAGCTAGATAAGATCTATTTCAAATCAAAATGAGGATATTGCATTTAACTACATTTTTTTAAAAAAAATCTTATTTTTAAGAGTCAATCATAAATGCAGTTGCTATGGTAACAAGGAGTTTGGTGTAGCCACAGTTTATGCATAAATTAAAATTAACCTTAAGGTCAGAAAGTTTCATAGTGCCAGCTCTTTTCCTTGCAGAATAGCAATAGTCTAAAAATATATTTGTAGGGGGTTGGGGGAGGGGATGGATTTGTCCACCTGGGTAGAGTAAGGTTAACCCTTTCACTTCAAGAGTGTCAATTTATGTGTTGGACTTAATCAATCCTTATGATGACATATAACCTACTGCCATACATTTCCTATAAATTAATTGGGATAATTTTATACTTCATCTTAAACAATTTAGAGTATATTAGCAGGTCTTTTGTTCTCTATTCTGTAAGTGCAGACCAGCAGCCATAAAATTCAAAGATTTAGTACATTCAAGGAGTCAAGGCAGATTTTCATTAAGGAGTATATTTGGAAGGGTTATTGTATAGGTATAACCATCTGTTTCACAGACTGATAAGTGAAAACGTCCTCTGCAGTGAACTTAATTATTCTCTCCCCTCCCCAAAAATAATTACACTCAAGAATTCTAAATTGTTTTGAACAACAAAATAAAAATTACTATTAATTAAACTACATAATTATACAGAATTGTAAACAAGTGTGTATGAAACAAAAACTAATAATGTTCAAGTTGAAGAACCTGAGACACAAAAACTCTGATTAAAACAGGAACCAAAATTTGACCAAACACTCATTCAAATCTTACACCATGCCAAATATAATAATAATAAAAATATTAAGAATAAATATTAAGGTGATCAACCTTCTAATGAAAAGTTAAACCAATAATCAGTGAATAATTAACTCAAAAATTAACTCTTTATTATATAATGATCGGTCCAGGAACTATTTAACTATTAAAAAAAGAAATCATCAGCAATTTCAATTCACTTACTAATCAGTCTAAGTGAGTTAATTAACTTTGTATTATTGTCAGTGGTACATTTCACACCCAAATGTGTACAGTTTATATTTTAAAAAGCATGTTTTCTAATCTGAGCACTATATTTGTGAGTGCAAAATTCATTAGGAGTTTTCAAGGAGAACAGCTGTAGGTGACAAATTAGATCTAAAATTCAAGGGCTTTTCAAGTGCTCTTGAAAACGAAAACTAAATTCAAGGAGTTTCAAGGAGTTAAAGGAGTAGCATGAACCCTGTCTATTATTATTAATAATATTAACTTTTTACTAAATGTGTGTGAGAGCCACACAGGGGAAAAACTGCCTAAATGTTGTCATAGGAACTGAGTGTAGGTAGCTAGTTCTTCAAGTTAGTGTCTTTTCTTTTTATTATTTGTGACAAACACAGTTCCAAAACTTCACAACATGGTTTCTCCTCACATTGTCCAATTGCCATGGTGATTTCTGTTGCTGCAGGTATTGCAATTACTTATATATAGTCTGTTCTGTCACAGTTATAATATTAGTTAGTTGACAAGGTTTGTAGTTTATTTCAATTGATAATTTTTCATTATATTATGTTGCATCATTGTCTTACTGAAAAATTAGTAAACGAGTGGAAGGTTAAGTGAACTGCTGTACTATAATATTTATCTTTATACAGTTATTAAAAACTGAAACTGTTTTGTTTATTTTAATAAACAAAGAAATTCTTTTAAAATTCTTTATAAAATTCTATAAATAAAATAAAATTTTATAAATATAATAAAAATAATTTATAATAAAATTATTTCTTAGAAAAGAATGCATATATAATTTCTGTTTGTTTATTGGTTCTGACAGTGTTGCAAGGGGCTGAATTTTCAAATGAGTAAAATGCCCAGGGGTTAACCAGCGACCTTTTTGATTTGATTCACACATACAATCATTTATGAATTATGGTAGTCCTGCCACCTCTCCCCTTACACTACCCCCTGACCACTACATTCATTCACCATCAGAACTACCTATAATGAATTATCACCTATAAATTATGCTCTCTCTCTCTCTCTCTCTCTCTCTCTCTCTAATGCTGTCGTGGGCTAATCCCACCAAAGAAGGAGGCAGCGGGGCAGACGTGTTCCCTGTTGGTGGCATTCAAATAACATGGCCAAACCACGTTAATCGCTTTCTTCGTAGGATGTTGGATAATGGAAGTTGACCAGTACGGCCATAGATTTCCTGGTCACAAATTATGCTACTTATTATCATCAAATGTTTAGCACACAAACCTGGACTACTTTTCACCAAGGTGCAGTTGTGTAAGAAAACTGGATGAAGTCGACCATTTTCCTGGAAAGCAAGGAGGCCGACAAACTGATCATCATGGTTTAGAATCACTGCACCGTGTGGAGCTTCATCTCCAACAAAGTCCTTCCGCATAACTATTCTCGCTGATGCTCTGTCTCCTTGCTTCTGCAAATAAAACTTACGCTGGCTATCGCGGAAAAGTTCATAGGAGCGCCAGATCACGCTCGGGGACGGTTGATTTCCGGGGTCAAGCATCACATAGCAAAGAAGGCTTTCATCCAAAGACGAGGCTTGCTCTGAAACATCGTTATTTGCGTTTCTCTGGACAGCTATAGGCAGTGCACGACGTCTCTGTAGACTGTTTGTGTATAAACCGGTTTTGTGTAAGAAACGACTTTTTCCACAATATCGTACATGCGGCCGACAAGTGGGAATCAAAACAATGTTCGGGTTAAATGGTTCGAATTCCACTTCGCAAGAAGAGACGCATTCCGCCAAACGGGAGCAATTATTTGAAGATCCAGTTAAGTCAAAAGTTGCACATCCAGAACCTTTCCTCTCACGAAAGTGCGCTGTCAGAGATTTTGTTTCTGATGTTTCTTTAGAAACCACAGAATCGACGGATGCGATACAAGTCTCATCGCAACCAAACCTAACAGCAGTGTCTTCGTCAAGTCGAATAACTACTCCGCCGCCTTTTGCAAAGAAACTGTGGTTGCTACGTCTCTCGTCAATTCTACATACGGCGAGCTCAAAAGGAGCTACCTCCTTCTTTTTGTTCGACATAAACAGTCTGCTTCTTTAGAGTGCCATGATCAGCATCACTATTTTAAAACGTTAGCTACTTCCGGCTTTTGGCCTTTGTTGGCTTTTGGACCGAGTCTTCCGCAAGTCAGAGGAGCTCGAGTAGGACTGGGGGAAAATAGAAGGACAACAGAAGAGTGATACTGTTTTTGACTGAAAAATGAGCAGTGGATTCCAGTTTACAGTATCTTCGTCCACATTTCGCATATCAAAGACAAAGCCTTGGCTTTAAAAACTAAGAGAAATGAACAGAGTTGAGTCGGCAATTTGTAGAATTCGTCAAAAACTACCCGGAAATGAAGGCTTCGTAACTCTTGGAAGTGGATGTATTGTGAAGTGCCAACACCTCGCCTCAAAATGCGGCTGGAAAAACCCAAATATTATTCTCACATCCAACAGCGTTTTAACCCAGGAGGCACTTGCATCGGACAGAGTATTTGTTGCAGATTTTATTTCGAATGAGAAAAAAGGCTTGGAGACATTTGATCTTAGCTTAGCTGCTGAGACATGCAAGCAAATAGCTAGACACGAGCTGCCTTTACTAGACT
The DNA here is from genome assembly GCA_026167885.1 of Bergia puertoricense. NCBI lineage: Eukaryota > Metazoa > Cnidaria > Anthozoa > Zoantharia > Parazoanthidae > Bergia > Bergia puertoricense. Next base: position 14,638 of record JANSTQ010116646.1, read on the forward strand.
CCGGCGCCAAAACAAATGGCTGTAATGTGAATGATAAAGACCTTACCGCTTCATTAACTGCAATTTCTGTCGAACATCTTGATAAGCGAAGCTTTTTAAAACGAATGGTCAAGAAAAGCAGTTTACAAACTTCACGGCCAATTGAATGCTACTGTGGTGCCTTTAACGATAAGGGTTATGAAGAAGATTTGATGTGCGATGGATTTCTCTATTGCATTGTGATCTCCGAGAAGCCTTCGAGGCACAAATATGCAAATGATTTTGAGACACAGACGTTCAAGTGTAATTATAATAGAGAAAGCGGACAATTTGTGCTGGAACATTTTGGTGGAGGGACGTGTTTAGAATATGCAAGGGATTTTAGCGACGAAGAGAGGCCATACGGGGCGGTGATTTCCAGCAATAAAGGGGAATTCGTCGGGGTTTTGGATTTCAATCAAGAAGCTATCTTTCCTGTCTTTTTGCCTGCAGGTATTTCGGGTAAGTTAATACTAATATGGTCTATTGGTTTTAAACAACATATTTCGTCTCAAATGGCACGGTGCTTTTAATATAGACTGGATTTATCACAATAGCTTAATGAAGAACAGGATAGGAAATAATCCAGCGAATATACTGCGAGCGATTTAACTACAAAACTCGCTTATTCAGTTTAAACTTTAATCTATTTCGAATGTTGTTTACAAAATTAAAGTCAATATCCGTCATGTTTAGTCAAGTCGCTAAATTTATGTTGTAAATCCGTTATTTTGGACTTGTGGCCTAACAAGTTTTGTTTTTAACAAAAGAGATAACTTGTTTTGTTTTTCAAACTAGATTTTAATTTAAAAATTGTTACCCTCTGTTTAATCTGTCGAGATTAGTCAATGCAGAATATGCATTTGTGTTGAAAGCAATAAATCCAAATGTTTGTTTACATGGTGACGCCGATGGCACGAGATGTTGAATGATTTCCTGAACCTTCTTAATTCTTACAAGTTTTTTTTATTCTCTAAATGTATGCAATGGCATGTATGGAAAATTGGTTTATCAAAATACTTTAGTTGGTGGAGTGGTTGATTTTGTAAACTTTTTAAGAATCTAAAGTGCATATCGTATGACCTACGGGCTATTGAATTGTTTAAAAATAATTAAATGATAATTTAAAAAAACGATTACACACAACAAAGACTCGGCTCAAATAGATATTTTGAATAGCATCAACGGATTTTAAAAATCACGATTTCAGCTTGACACATTCTATTAATTTTTTCCATAATTCATGTTAAGAAGAAAACCAAAACATTTCAGAAACTCTCATGAATGTTTTCTTGATAGCTATAACCTACTGGAAGGCTTTTTAGGATGTGTGTGGGTTTCTCAGCAATTGAAATCATACTTGCACAATATAAATTATGAAATAACTGCATTTTAATTTAAGTTTTAGTTAGAAAAATTAGATAACTTTTACTGCATTTAACACTATTAATGAAAATATGGCTGTCAAATCAACATGATTTTTTCAGGATGTCTTGGTTTGGCTGAAAGGGTTTTTGGATTGGAGGATTCTGCCTAAATTGGACTCAACTGAAAATGATCTCAGAAGATTTGCAGATCTTGTTGAGTGCAGGGTAGGGTGATGTGGGAAGGGCTACGTGGGAGAGTACATCCTATGTATGTAAAATTAATGTGTTACCCTCGAAAGTGTCTCATTTACTTTAGGATCAGGAATTTAAAATAATAGATTTCCAGGAAAATGGAATTTAAAGCAAATTGATTGGTACATGTTTTGAAAACTGGAAAAATTAATACTTAATATTGTTCTGCTACCAGCAGCAGCTAACTACCCCCCGTCCTCCCAAACTCTGTCATTTGACAACACATGAATTGTGATCTAAGTTGATTCATTTTTTTCAAATGTCCAGGTGAAGAGAAAGTTGTGAATAATAATCTGGAGAGATTATCAACATCAGAAGCTGAAGATGGCAGTGAAGCTGATCACGAGTCTAAGGAAACATGTTCAGAATTCCGGGAGGCATCAGATACGGAAGCTTGTACAGCTGAAGTGATTACCACTGAAGGTATGTAGTAAAGTACATTGTGTAACCATTATAGATGTTTTTGAAGTAATATATCAAACTTGGGCTTGCAATTTAAGAAAATCATTAGTTATCAACTGGAAACTAAAAGGAAAATTTAACTTGCCACTTTGGATGCTCCAGCTGACAAAACATATTTTTTTCACTGACTCTAAAGAGTTTTAAATTTTCAAATCTTTTATCACGGTTCTGGAACTTTATTTTAGCAGAGCACGAATAAATTCCATTACACATTTCAACAAAAGATGATAACATCAGGCTCACATCACCATTACTGAATCATACTAGTTAATGTGACTTTGTTATTGATAAAGCATCGTTTTAGTAGTAGTTCAAAATTTGTCATTGTATTGAAGTCAGTTGAACCTGGGTGTTCTAATTGAGATTAATTACAGACCGTAAATTGGACTCATGTACTGACCACTGAATTTTTATTTGATGTCTTCAGGACAAAAGAAGTAAGTTCTTTACACTGCCAAAGCATGTTCAAGTCTTTAATCTCGGGCTTTCCTTCATGATAAACTTCTTGTTGCTTTTCAAGTGATGGAAAAAGTTTATTTTATTTTGTGTTCAGTTTTGCCCTACTTCAATCCAATAATGAAACAGTAATTATCCTTTCTGAACAGTCTTGCAACTTGAACTAGTTACTGTTAGAATTTTAACACTTGAAACCAAATGAAATTTACAGAAAAAAATATTTTCATTTTTAAGGCAGAAAACAGCACAGTGGTCTGTCATATCTGTATGGAGTTTGAAAACATATTAACCAAATTGTGGCATAAGAGTGGAATTGGGTTATTACTAGTAATTTCTTCCTTCAAACTTTCTTTGGATCTTTGATTTATCAGCAAAAGTGATGTTGAAAGGAATAAAATAAATGTATTTGTCTGATAGTAGGGCTCACACAGACATTTTAGATAAGGTGGCCGTAAGAGCAGTAGAGTTGCAAAATCAACTAGACAAATTTTGTATTTCACTAGCAAATTGGTCAAGCTCAATGTAACTGATTTTTTACCTATTAAAATACAAATACACAACAAATCCAAAAATATTAAAATCACGATGACTAGCTCAGTACTTGTAAATCTTTTCCACTATGATTCAATTTTTGGTTGATTAAGTCCCAAATCACTGCATGTATTTTTCTAATGCGGGTCAAGACTACTAGCCAATATTACCAGCAAAGGAGAGCAAACCATTAGTCAAAATCAGTAATCCATTACACAAAATCTAGAAGACTACTGTTAGTGCTGAGCTTTACCGATCTGGGTTATCCTGTAGCCTTAAATGTATGGCTTCAAAAATACTCATACCAGTGTACCTGTTTTTTGTACAGAAATGCCCAAGGGCACTAATGAAGAAATAGAGAAGAGTTCCAAATTAGCCACAGAGGAAATTAGAACTGAACAGGGCCACAAACCATGCTCTGACCCTACTAAGAACCATAAAGACAGTGCATCAGGAGAGGCTGACAGCAAAGTCGGTTTATCAGAAGATGCTGATTATGTTGGTAATGTGTCAGCAAAGGCTCGCCCTTGTGAAGTAGCTAAATTTCAAACTCAGCCTTTCTCTGAGGAAACAGGAATCTCTGAAGAGAGAGCTTTAGAGACTGACATTCAGTCAGAATCACAGGAAATTTTTGAGCCAACAGACAATTTAGAGAAAAATGATATTCAGTCAGAAGGTACAGATCAATTTAATGTTTCGGAATCTCAATTGGAATTGATGGAAAACTCTCCAGTGGAAGAGCTGAAATCTCCAAAAGAACAAGAGATTCCTGCATCAAAAATCAGAGAGGAGCAGCACGAGCTTATTGACAGTCAGGTGGCAGAGCAACAAGACATGACTGTGGAAAGGGTTGAACCTTGTGATAGGCAAGTAACTCAGCCTGAGTCACTACACGTAAGTGAGAAGCTGCTGGCAGCTGATATGGTGCAGCCAGCAATATCTGAATCTCAGGAAGAGACATTAAATGTAACCAAGGTAAATGAAGAAAAAGAGGAAGAAAAAGAGGATGAGACAAATGAAGAGATTGAAAGTCAGACAGTGCCACAGGACATGGAACTGCAAGTGGAAATTGTACCAGAACAGAACAATTCAGATTCATTAGTGGAAGCATCAGAAAAAGTTCCATCATTATTAGCAGTCGAGAAAGGTGATAACAACAAGGAAAAAAACTTGGATTTAGAGGAAATGAAGCTATCTTCAGATCACCAAGTTCCAGATAATGCTTCAGAATCTACAAGTTTGCCTCTAGTAGAGGCTGGAATGGTAAGTGATAGTAATCAGCCCGAGCCATTACTAAAGTCCCAAATAGAGGTGCATACTTCACCTGAGGGCCAAATTGTAACAATTGACACTGAAGAGCCAGGAGTTCAGGCAGATGGTATTTCATCCATGGCAGAGATCCAGGATGACAACCCTGAAGCTTTCGATTATGGTAACAATCTGCAGGCTGCTTCTGAAGCTGATAGCAAGATTTGTTCTGGAACTGAACTAGATGAAAACAACTTGGTTGAATCTCCAGGGACAGGAATAACTTTGTCTAATGGAATTGGTGAGAGTGCTCAACTTGCAAGAAAGGTTAATGAGACACAGGAAGAGTCAGAGATTGAACTTGGTGCAACTACAGACACAACAGAGGTTGAGGTGAACAACAAATTAACAGAGACTGAACTTGTATCACCTACAAACACATCTGAGATTGAAGTAAGCAATGAAGTACCAGAGATTTTACTTGGTGCACCTACAGACACAACTATGCTTGAAGACAGCAGAGAGTTGTCAAAGACAGAGCCTGGTGTACCTATGGGTTCACCAGCTGAAGATAACAAGGAGGTACCAGAGATTGAACTTGGTTCACCTGTGGACCCAGTGGCTGAAGATAGAAAGGAGGTGCCTGAGATTCAACTTGATGCAGCAGTGCAGATAGAACCTGGTGCACCTATGAACTTAGTACCCGAAGATAGAAAGGAGGTATGCGAGACTGAACTTGGTGCATCTGTGGACGCGGTAGCTGAGGATAACAAGGAGACACCGGACATAGAACTTGGTACATCTTTGGATTCAGTAGCTGAAATTAGCAGTGAAGTACCAGATACAGAACTTGGTGCACCCAAAGAGATAGAACTTGGTGCACCTGTGGATTCAGTTGCTAAAGATACCAAGGAGGTACCTGAGATTGAACTTG
>JANSTQ010116980.1:0-13977 GCA_026167885.1 Bergia puertoricense
ACTACTACTACTATTACTACTACTACTACTACTATTACTACTACTACTACTACTACTACTATTACTACTACTACTACACCTGCTACTAAAACTACCACGCAAGCTACTACTACTACTATTACTACTGCGACTACTACTACTACTACTACTACCACTATTACACCTGCTACTAAAACTACCACGCAAGCTACTACTACTACTACTACCACTACTACACCTGCTACTAAAACTACCACACAAACTACTACTACTGTGAATTACTGACCCCTGACGAAGAAAAGCTTGGTAGCATTCAGTTGACACCGAAGCCAGTTGATTTGAGGAGAGAGATTTGCTCAGTTCCTCAGGAAGACCTGGATTCATCTCCAGAAGCTGAAAAGTTACGCAGGCAACAAACAAATTAAGTGAAAATTGCAACGGGGCAAGCAGCAAGAGCTAGGTTGGACGAAGAAAACTACAACCTTGAGCTCCCATCTATCAATATAACACACTAGAAGAGGGAGTAAAACTTTTTACTGACGAAAGAAATTGAATCCTTTTAAAGTGATTCCCAAAATTCAGGACGCAAACCCCTCAAATTTAGGAAATTTCCCTTTATTCGATAAACGGTTAGAACTTGCAGCTAAGTCTAAAAGTAATGCTGGTATGTTGAGTAGAGCTACAAAGTTCGGATTTCTACTTACAAACATTGAACAATTGTCATTTTTTTCTGAGTTGTTTCAGTTTGTTCACTTCAATTTTTATACCACTTATGAAACAAAAGCAGATCTTACTAAAACGATATATTAAGTCGAGCCAAAATTTAATTCAGTATTTCCCTAGAATTTGTGGATTATTATTGTAACAGTAAATGTGCAAAGCGTACAAAAATCAATGTTTATTTGTTTATGATTCGTAGCAAAAGTCTTTAGTCGTGACAGCATGGAGAAGAGAGACATGCTCGATACATGCACAGAAATAGTGCTCAGTAACAAAGCGCGCGAACAAATATTAATGATAGATAATTTAAAATAAACGTACAATAATATTTTTAACAGTGTACCTTCATACAGTGAACAAAAGGCATCAAAGAGCTGAGTAGTGAGTACCGTCCTTTTACGTGCCATGGGAGCTTCGTTATTTGCTGTGCTTGATGTTCATAAAACTAAAAAACAAAAAGAAAAAAAAAGAGATTGAAAGAGTTTGCTTCTTGTTTAGTGTGCGGCCGGTGGGCAAAGCCGGCAAAAGGTTTACAGCCTATACTTACAAGTCATCACTATCATTCTGACGAGAAAAAATAGCATACATGTTGCCCACTAAAATCTTTATGGAACTGATGGAGAAAAAAAGCTAAATTTGCCTTTGAAACTGCAGAAAATGCGTTGCTAACCTTGGATCTTGTTGGCCAAATTCACAGTGCCTTCGTCTTTCACGTATTTGAAGAGTAAAACGCCGATCCAACGGGTTTTCAAATAAACTTCAAATCATCCAATACATTGCAAAAAACTAATAATGTCGGCGGGAAAGCTTAAATGTTATTAAAACGAAGTATATGTTTTTAACAACTGATTTCAAATTAAGAGACCTTTCAATTAAGATTGGCAACAATCAAATTGAACGAGTCCAAACAACCTTTGGCGACAAAAATTCGTAGGTAGATCTCCACCAATCAAAAGATTTGCCCCCTATGCAAATATACGGTAATGAAAAAATTTCAAGATAACGTGAAACATCTGGTAAATAATGGCAATTTTAAAAGTTTTTGGACATTTTCAGTTTGGCTTCTTCATCAAAACTAATGATTTCAAATTTATAAGATCTGGTATATATTCTGGGGATATACATACATTTGAATCAAGCCAAGCCTTACGACAGGTTAACCGACTGCGAATCATTAGTAATAAAGCAAAACACAAACTATTTCCACCTTGTTCCCTTTTACACCTCCAGCCGCAGCTTCCTTGTGATGTACTTCGAGAAGAAGTTGGAAAATTGCCTTAACAAGCTCGGGGACGCCTTCAACCTGTCAGGATAAGATGCCACATGAGCAATAACAACAACAACAACAACAATAACAACAATAAACGAGGATCGTTTAAAAGGAAATGTCATTAACCGCTTCTTAAAGGTATTTAAGATGAACGAATGGACTTTCTTTTAACAATCATTTGAAGACAGTTCCACAAGTTTTTAACTCAAGATTGTTTAATCAAGGAATTACAGGGTTTATACATTCTCTACAAAGAAGAGTTTTTCCCTACGCGTCTACAACGCTTCTGCTCAGTCATACAACTTTGCTATGTAATATCACCAGTGGACGCAACATCACAGCAAATCTCATTACCGGGTGTTCGTAGTTGTCCCACGTAATATAAAGGGTCATTTGATATTTATGGAATGTAATATCACCAGTGGTCACAAATTTACAACAAATGGCATTGCCGAATGCTCGTACTTGTTCCATACGATATAACTGAAGTAATATCAGCACTGGACGCAACATTACAACAAATGTTATTACCGGGTGTTCGTAGTTGTCCCACACGAGGCCCAGTAGCTTGAGAGTGACTGGTCTGTTGTCTCCAAATAGGACCACGTGGTGCTCCTCGCTCTTCAGTAAATCAGTAAGCATCTGTTTCACACGCTGTAGCCACTGTTTCAAGGCTAGCAAAACACGTAAGAATTGTGATATATACATACCACGTTTCTTCTAGTCAAGGACCGGTCATTATTTAAGTTGGAGTAGAAATGCAGTGAAGCAAAAACGCATGAGGGCGGGAAGGGGGATCTTGAATATTTCGTTTTTGAAAAAGTAAGGAGATCTGAAAATTTAAAGGGATGTGAAGGAAAACTATCTAGATTTTGTACTAAATAGGAGAGGGGCCTCTAAAAACTTATGTTCTCCGTTTCGAAAAAATACATTTATCTTCCGTGTCTTACCTTGAAACGCAACGTACTGTTCTACAGGAGCACTAGCGTGTCTACAGTGTTTATACAGCACTTCAAACAGCAGCCCTTCTACCAGACAAACCTAAAATAAAGGTAATTGCAGGTACAAAGGTGTGATTGCAGTGTTGAAACAAAGAGCTGATCCTCAGCCGAAAACACAGTGTAGCACAGGTAGAATTGCAGTGTTGCGTAACACCTCAAAGAAATTACTTATATCCCACAAACAGCAACTTATCGGTTAAGAGGTGCTACCAGACACCGGCAACCGATATCACTTATTTTTGGACATGTCTTGAATTTGGTATCATGATAATACGAATTTAAAATGCCGACTTACGTCCATCGTTTTACTTTTTGCATGTTGTATGAAATCAGTCGTGTAGTAAACACTAGATAACATCAAAGGGTTTGTTTTAATAACCTGTTCCGGCACCATAAAATAAAATACAACCAAGTTTACAATTAAAATACAAATTTGTTAAAACTATTTACGATGTTTTTAAGACCCAGGGACATAATTATAGGAGCCCGTTGCCAAGTAAAAGTTGCAGTTACAGTTCAAGTAATAAAGTAAATACAAACACGTTTTGATAAGTGTTCTGCAGAGATGGTTTTCCATACATTTTCTTTAAGGTTTCGAGGTGTGCAAACTTTGTTTCTACCTGGAACAATATTTTCCACCCCCCCCCCTCCTTCCACGGTATAAAATGGTCAGAACTACAGACAGCCACAATATTTCATCATTACCCCAATGTTAATAATGCGCCTTCAACAAGAAAAACCTAAACAAAAAATGCTGTTGTACAGGCACGAAAGCAATCTTAGTAACTCTGTTTAAGTCGATATTGAAATATCAAGAATCGATGAGATCTCTGGACAATGACCCACCCACCCCTTCCCAAGCTCTAACCTAACGGAGGGGTGGATGGGTAGTTACCCAATAACCTCCATTTAATACTATCCGTTACCTGTTTTCCACTATCACCAGCACTACACCTGCTCAATAGTACTGCAGCTGACCCACACTTAACCAAGCCTTGAACAACAGCAATCTGAGATAACGCGGAGAGTGGCACGGAAGGAATGGTCAGTCGTAAGCAGCCAATCACAAGAACATTCCTGCTTTCTGTAGTAGTATCCCTGTGCATTTCGAAACCTTAAAAAATGAACATTTCTTGCGTCAACGATCACTCGTTATTGGTCTCATTTTCCAGCCCACGCCAAACAGGTTAAAGTAATAATAATAATAACAACAATAATAATAATAATATAATATAATAATAACAATTTATAACTGAATTACATGTATCAATAATATGTTATATAAGAAAATACAAGGCAAACATTGCTATAAAATCTGTTAAAACAACCGTTATCAACTCTTCTCCATCACAACGTTTAACAACAGGCCATAATAATAATAATAATGATTCTAGTATTAATATTAGTAATAATACGTGTATTAACAATAATAATTGTTTCCATGTATCTTTACCAGTATCTTCTGTAGGAAGCAGGGTTGTAACGATATGGAATACGGGGCAACTCTTCTCTACCACAACGTTTAACAACAGGCCGAAAGCAAGACCACACAACTGGAATAGCTCCTTGGATACATCTGTCTGTAAGAAAACCGTACACATTTTGTCAAGGGCATGGTACAAAGACAGCAAAGCTCTGGACAATAAATGGGGGAACTAAGTGACGGTGAAGCACATGCTTGTAACGTGAGACCAATTTCTTCAATATGTAAAAATTTCTATGGAATGTTGCAAACAAAAACTACAAAAATCTTCAGTCTCGAGTTTGGTGATTGTGAGTACTCGTATGCTCGTTCTTACTCTTTTGCAATTTCGTTCAGACTCAGGAAGAAATTAGCGTCACACAATCCTTTAAAATCTTAGACCATCCGATTCCCATTCAAGTTCTGATAAATAACCAAACATAAATTTAAAGATTATTCTACATTTTATTTGCAATATTCTCCAGAGATTTCTACTTTTATTGAAGAAATCCGTCTCATAACGAGCATGCCGTTTACTGTGACTGTCTCTATTCAATAATAACAAATTTATTTTAAAGAGATTACACTGTCTGCTACAACGACAATAAAAGATAACCCTTGCAGCAATCCATAAAAGTATACAACAATTCATTTAAGAATGAAAAAAATTATTTAAAGATTCCTTAAACACAACTATACAATCAAACACCGGTATTAAAGCGGCCAAAGATCTTGTTTTGTTTGGACTAATCTTCACACCTTCTGTTTGTATTAAAATAATATGAATTAGCTTAGTATACTTGTTAAGGCACATTCGTTTTGAAAATGACTTTGTAATAAAATCCATTAGTCTTTCTTGCTGAACTCATATCTTGAGTTATCAAGAATGTTTTTCGGTGCTGTTTCACCCCTTATTTCCTTCATACAGCTATACGATACTCTAGTTGGTAGAAATAAAAAGTAAAATTTATAGCAAATTAAAAGAGAAGCTAGACAAATGGATTCAAATGGTTATGTGTTACTGGGTTCAGTCACTAAGATTTCTGGACCGGAGAGCTAACTACCTCAACAACCAATAAAATCCGTTACCTTCATAAATAGGATTTCCAGAACAGAGGAAATGACTTCCTCGAGCAATTTGTGGTTACACAAACCTGTAAAGTAACAATATGAGTCATTTCTCACAAACGCAACTTTACCCAAATCACATCCCAATTAGTTTTAATGAGGGAAAACATGTATTACTATTAATTGTAACTTCTTCTATTTTTATAATCTTGTCCCCAATATTTTATTTGAAAGAGTTCGCTGTTCAAAGCAATTCCACAATGCATCGTATATATTACAACACTACATGTCCATGTACCTTTGTCGGAGTTACTACACTCGTCCATCTGACGTTCGCATGCTTGACAGAAAACCATTCCACTTATTCTACATGGAAAGTGCTGCAAAATCTTTATAAACATCTACGAAAGATAAAATCGATAACTGTTATGGCATCAGTGAAATGCTGTGGTTGTTCAGTGACTCGTATAAAAAAGCACCTATTTGTTGAAGGTAGCATCTGATGCTTGCAGTCTAGTACCTGTTGGTTGAAGAGAAGCACAGCACGATCATCCTAACCTAGTACCTATTTCGTATAGGAAACACCTGTTAATCCTAACGTAGCACCTACTTGCTAAAGAAAGCACCTGATACTTCTAACCTAGTACCTATTCGTTGAAAGCACCTGACTCTCCCAACCTGGAACCTATTTATCAAAAAAAGCTTCTGATCTTCCAAACTGAATACTTCTTTGTTCAAGTCAATACTTTATTCATTTCTCTATTTATCATTACTTATTTGTCAAAGGAAACACCTGATCCTCCCAATTTAGGACCTATTTGCTGAAGGAAGCACCTGATGTGCCAAGCTTAACACCTGATAGTTGAAGAAAGCATCCGATTCCCTAACCTGTTAGATGAAGGAACTACAGCGTGATCCTCCCAACTATTTGTTGAAGAAAGCGCCTGATCATCCTAACCTAGTACTTATTTGTCAAAGGAATAACCTGATGTTGTTAATCTAGTATCTGTTTGTTGTAGGAAGCATCTGATCCTTCTAAATTAGTACCTGTTAGTTGAAGGAGGCACGATCTGATCCTCCTAAACCTGCACCTATTTCTTAAAGAAAGCACCTGACCCTCCTAGTCCTCTCCTCCCAACTTAGTACCTATTTGTCAAAGGAAGCACCTGATCCTCCCAGCCTAGTACCTGTTAGGTAGGAATGTTAGGAATTTACAATTACAACTCGTCTCACCTGGAGTATTAAAGTATTGACGTAAACAAAACACGGCACGAGTTAGGTGAGGGAAATCCTGAATACATACCTTTACTGTTATGTGAGGGAAACTGTTATTTGAGTTGGCAGTTGTAAACCCACCATCTGCTTTGACCTGTAGTACACGAGAAAGGGTGTGACATGCAAGTTAATTAAATGTCTTGTTTGCCTGGACAATATGTACTTCAGAAAATGCCTATTTGGAGGAGCCAGGGGGCAGTATCTCCTAACATCTGCCTGTCAACAAAGAGTATGGATATATATTTTATTCCTCTCCCCGAGATATCTGGATCAAACCTATTAGTCAACTAATTAACTTAGCTATATATTAAAACCACCACTGCAATCAGTATTGCAAGTTTTACTTTCAAATCGAACATAGCAGTGCCAAATCCCGTCAGAACTGTAAAGAAAATAATGGGCATTGTATAACTGGGAAACATTTCCCAAGAAAACGTTTAGAACTACCAACATTACAACACACGTTCCCGTAATTTTCCCTAAAACTACTGTACTAAAGAGAATTTCTGCTGACGCAATATTTACAATAAATTAATTATTAGTGTGTATTCTCATAAAATAATTAATGGTACATAACAAACAAACAAATAAAGTAAATTACAGATAGTATAAGAAAAAAATAATTTGATAATCGCAGGCCAACAAAAAACCTTTTCAATTCCAACTTTTAGAGACCTGGATGGAGCACAAATTTGCGTTAGTAAAACGGCGTGATGGAGTCACCTTTAACGCTATGCTCTTTTAGTATAAAATGTTGAATCTCCATTCACTAACAAAAACACTATACCGGGAAGTTTTTGTGCCATTACGCTGGGAATAGACATCATAAAATGGATTATTACTTTCCAAGGTCTCTGTTCACACTATACCGGACAAATTTCGAGATGACACAAAAAGCCACCTGGTTTATTGTGTTTACAGTGTACCCTTTCGTTGGGAATAGACATCAGTAAGAAGGAATAAAACGTTGTCTGTTCACTTTATACCGGACAATTTTTCGTGCTGGCAAAAATAGCTATCAGCTACAGCGTATTTACAGTGTAACCTTTCGTTACGAATAGACATCAAAAAGAAGGATATAATACGTTCAGTGTTCACACTACATCGGACAAATTTTCGTGACAATACAAGAAGCTATCAGGTATAGGGTAAACGAGACCGTAGTGTGTACTGTTAGGTCGCACCTGACAAACTACGTCGTTTAAACAGGATACCAAGAAGGCCAGCACTCTCTCAAGCTCCAGGTCAATGCACCTGCGCCCCATGTCAAGTTCGTCCAGTATGTAACACACTACAAAACAGACAATCCCTACTCTTAAAAGCCAATCATTAATTATGTATAATCTTAAACCCATGAAGCTCATCAAAACGTTAGTACTGAAGAAAACCAACGTTTCTAGCCGACAAATCACTTTATACTGTAAAGAAACCAGGCCACACGTGAGAAATATATGTCTTAAAGGCGAACTGAATCAAGAAAGTGGAAATACCACTGGGAAAACAGGAAGTTAATATAATTACTAAACAGTTCTCAGGGTCGTGATTGAGGAGAAAATTGAAACTCCACGTCAACCTTTTCAAGCTATTGAAGCACCAGTGATAAACACAAGAGTGGTTGGACAAATGAATATGTAAACAATGCTATTTACCATTGGTACTAACAAAAACTATTGTACTGTATTATATTGTATCGTATCGTATTGTATTGTTGTATTGTATTGTATTGTATTGTATTGTATTATATTGTATCGTATCGTATTGTATCGTATCGTATTGTATTGTTGTATTGTATTCTATTGTATTGTATTGTATCGTACAGTACTGTATTGTATAGTATTGTATTGTATTGCCTATATGTTCGCTAGAGAGCGCCTTGTTGTTTTGTTTGAGCTGTGTTGAATATTCTAGTACAGGACAGAGGTAGCACTTCGTCAGGAAGTGGAAGATAATGAATTAGCCGAAATGTTTAGCTGTTTACAACGGCATTAAAGTATCTATCTTTTGAACAAGATTACGTGATTTACAGCAACATTAAATAGCGCACAGTTCGCTAGCAAAAGAGAGAAACATTTTTTTTCAATTTTCTATTCGTGCATTTCTCAGCTTAGTTCGGCTCCAGCAAATCAACAGGCCATGGCAACATATCATTTCCATATACATGTCGTTCCATGATTGCAAACCTAAAATAATAATAATAATAATATTACCAAATTCAAAATGAACATGGTTACACACCCTTTTCTGCAGTTAAGTAAGATGGACTGTCAATGGAGTCGAGTATTCCCTCGATATATCGGACAAATGTTAGTTTCACCAGCCCAGGATTGGATTCGCCTGATACCAAAAGGAGCTTGAAAAGATAAAGATTACGAGGTTAAAGTTTAGGTGAAGTAGAATCTGCAAAACAAGGCTTGACAGATTTGTACTTTAGACTGCTGTCGCAGAGTGTCCCCTGCCTTGTAAGGATGTAAATTATTTCACCAAGCATACGTTCTTCTCAGATGCACATTGACAATAAAAATTGCATATAGAGCAGGTGTTGAAGATTTATTAATAGGCTATAAACACTATACGCTTCTAAATTGGTTATTCCTGTCCATATGCTGTCTGAAAATGCAGGGAGGGCGTACTCAAAATTAATTTTGCTGGGTAGGTGCCACTCTGAGTTCCTACACCTTTGTAGTCACTTTTATTGGCAATTAGTGACCCATCTTAGTCACTTTTTGCGCACGTCAATTATGTGATACATCTGGTGTTTGCATCAGATAACGAAAGCAAACGAAAAGTAAGCAAATCTTAGCAAACAAACAAACAAACATTTGCAAACAAAACCTAAACAATGCTCATGCAACGACAGAGAAAGAAACAATATAAGTTAAAACAAAATAGAAAATAAAAATAAAACAACAACATATGATCTAAAGAGGATGAGTAAAATTAGTCGGGGAACATAAGGCTATTCTGTGATAATTCATTCCCAGAAGGAACAATTTACAATATAGCAGACCCCATTCTAGTTACCCTTTTGAAAATGTGACCACATCAAACTCAGTGACACATCCTCATTAACAAATTACGAGGAATATCCCAATGTAAACATGTATCATTAGACGGAATTACCTTTTTCACTTTTTGGCAAATCTTCGCATTATCCATGGAAGAAAACAGCATTACCAAAAGGGATTCAATGAATGCAACAAACCCTGTCTTCTCACCGTCTTGGTTACTTTCTCCTTTGATAAATGGTGAATACTCCTCACAGAGAACCTCCAAGAGTGTTTGCTTTCGCCTTGGTGACGTCTCGCTGTGATGATTCAATCGATGCACATGTATTACCATTTCAAGAAGATTCACGCGAAACAACGTTTATTTAATTCATTGGGATTAATGCTAATGAGAACATGTATGTGTAGCAATAGTAATTATATCTGGCCTGGCACAAGGAAAATTACATGCTACGTTATATCTTGTCTGCCACACTATTAAAACTCTCCGAAAAAAGATTTGCTCCACTACTGGTACAGTACATGGATCTCAGATGAATGAATAATGGCCTTCACTTGCATTTTTTATTACTAAAACTTTTATTCTACAGCATACTTCCTTAAGTTTGTTTTGACAACCCATAATTCTCTTTGGTTTGTGTGTATGATTACACACGACAACCAATTTTTAAGTTACAGCGGTATCTGAAATGGTATACCACTGAGCCATTCCATCTATCAACTGAGGTTTCATATTGGCCAAACCAAAAATTGTACAAAACACCTGGGGGGGGGGGGGGTACTCCCATATATTGACTGCACAGATATGTGCTGCTGTCCAGGCTAGGTTTTTAAGCCTTTCAGTCAAGAACAGGGTACATAAATTACAGTGTTTTGCTCAAGAACAGGGTATATCAATTATGGTGTTTTGGTCAGGAGTTAGAGTCAGAGTTAGAGTCAAGAACAGGGCACGCTTTTCGTGCTTTGAGTCTGGAACAGGGTACTATTACTTTGCAGCTTTTCTTGGTCAGGAACAGGGTCAGGTTTTGGGGGACTCAGTGGCACACCCCCACCCTGAAATTTTGGGAGTAACCATGTTGAAAATAGATGTTTGCTTGTCCTGCTAGTGAGTATCATATCTATTCGAATAAGCACCCGGGGTGCTTATTTAATTTGTGCACATTTTGGGGAGGCACTTATTCAAACAGGGCACTTATTCGAACTGGGTGCTTATTCCTAAATTTCCAATCCAAATTCCAAAAAATTTGACTCTCACTGTTTGCACTCACTTTAGCACATTTGGTGGGGGTGGTTATTCCAAATAGGGGCTCTTATTGGAACGAGGGTGCTTATTTGAACAGATACAATTTCCAACTTTGATCACTATTAGAACTCTATATTATACTTTATGCCTACTCACTTTAACTTCTGCTTTTCATTTCGACCTGGCATTATTTGAGACCCAGTGTTGATTCAAGAAAATATAACACACTAATTTCTAAGCCAAAAGTTTGAAAGCAATATCTGCACATACAGTATATGATGTTCATTGTATAAATGATGCATCCACTGAATCTATTGTCAGCAGTTACAACATAATAATATCAAGACACTATAACACTCTGCTTTTAAGCCTCTCCCAATAATGAGTACACTATTTTATTTACCAACAAAAATTATATATTTTTCAGTTAAACCCCCTCCATATAAATTATGCCCCCCCCAAACTTATATACAAACACACACACACACACACAGTCACATACTGTACACTGGGGTTCCAATAAGATCCCCAAAAATTCAGTCCTGGGGACTGAAATCACCTAAAAAATTTTAGTCCCCCTTTCTTTCTCTCTCTTTCTCTTTTCTTTCCTTCCAAGGCATTTTTTCGGTCCCGGGGATGCAAGTAAGTGATTTATTTGCATCCCACATCATAAATGTGCATGAAATGCCACTTTTTTTACTCAGTTGGAACCCCTGGTACACACACAAAAACTAGATTCTGGGGAAAGACAGAGCAGCTTATTCTTTAATACATGTATGAGTAAACTTTGTACTTCCCTGCATAAAAATTATCAAAGTCATCAACAACTGATGTAATTGTAACTAGTGTATTTATCAAATGGTTGTTGACTAAGCATTATCATCAACTATAAATATTGATTGATTTCGCATATTCAATTTTTATCAATTGCGCCAACTGGGACTTTACAATCTTTGGTCTACATTTCCTTTTATAAAAACTCCTATTTTTCGGGCTTCTTAATATCTATTTCAGGATCTCAACCTAAAATGTTCTTAAAAATGTTCTTAATATTTTTTAGAAGTTATTACAATTTTTTCATGGATCATTAAAACAGAAATAGTTCCAGTAGCAGGGTTACATGTAATAAAAATGAACTTAATTTTATCAAAACATAAGAGTGATTAGCCATTCCTCTTACATTACTTGATATGCTAATTAACAATGTTGATCATATTTTAATCGTACAGATAAACCCTAAACAATAAAGAAAAAAAATCAGTCATAAATCAAGGATGAAGTTTCATCAAGTATCAGACAAAACAAAAAGGCTAACAAACTAATTCAAGTTGTCATAGTTTTGTGCTGCTCACTGGATCGTCATAACAGAAAAAAATTCATGTATGAGTCGAGATCAATTTTTTAGGTCACGTTTTTTTGTCTTAAAAGTTTGAATCATACCATTTAAGAGACTTTGTATGGGAGAAAACAATTCAAGCTATTACTCAATACAGTAAAGAAATTAAACATCCTTGCTGTACTTAGTTGTCTCATGTATTTTTGTGTGTCCCTTCTGAAATCTGGGGTCATTCTCTCCATTATTTATTGAGATGTCCCAAGACAAAGCTCCCCCAGAGATACCCCAAGATGAAGTTCAATAAAATCCAATCCAGATTTTAAATTGCACTGCTCTCTCACAAGTTTAGTAGTGATCCACAGTTCTAATTTCAAACTTTATGGAAATAAATGTTCCTTTCTTAGTCTCAGATGTGTTCTTAAAAATGTTCTTTCCTCACCGATAATCCTAGCTATGATTGTGTAGCCAGTGTAAGTTGATATTTATAAGCAAATGTATGGAAGCATGCCCTGAACATTCACCAAAAAGGCAAAATGAAATAAAATTGATCAAATACCTTTAACTTATTTCTATGGGGCAACATTTTCCTCGCAGTACTTCAAATTGTGAACAAACTGCACAGGTATTTGATCAATTTTATTTCATTTCAGTGAATTTTCTGGGCAAATTCTAAATTCTCATCCATTTCCTTTATATGGGCACGCTCCTATACATTGGCTTATATCAGTCTACACTGGCTACGCAATCACAGTTTGGGCTACCTGTGCTTTCCCCTACTAAAACCACGCTCCAAAGAAAAAATTACTAATGAATTGGGCCCCATCACTTTTCGAAAACCCTCGAACGGCATTATAATCTAGTTTTATTCTCGTGGCGTTTACGTCAGAGTTAGAAGTAGCGGGATCTATTCTTTGTGAAACATGAAAAATAATAATATATAACAAGAAATTAAATACCTACGCGATAACATCATTCAGTGCCGCCAACAATTGCATCCAGCTTTTTTCCCCTTTTGCTCTGATTTTCTTTAAAAATTCCTTTTCTGGGAAAATTGTTTGGGAAAACTGAGCCATTCTGTTTATTCTAGAGTCACCTCGGCAGATAAAGTTTGAGAAAAGGGCGATCTAGTCTCAATCAGAAGTTTCAAACAGTTCGTCCGCCATTTTGAAATATCTTGACCGCGGGAGATTGGGTTAAGTCGCTGCAAATGAGTGACTCGGCGCCAGTTCCCAACAAAAGGGCCTCCCCGTACGTACGTGCAGAGAATTCTCCCCCCCCCAGAGCCAAGCGTCTACGTATATCTTTTCCATAAGGCGATTCGCTAATTTGCTAAATTTATCGATAGTTAGGATCGAGTTTTTTTTGGTTTTTTGTTTGTTTTTAGCAACTGCTGAAGTACTGTCACCAGACTTGATATTGTACTCTTTATTTACCATTGTGTCAGACTCGTCAAATTCGAGTGTTTTCAGACCATTTAAAAAAAAAGACTTAAAGATTTGAAATACAAAGGGAAGATATCCCTGATAAAAAAAAACTTTTAACAACTGAAGTTAAGCTGTACATTTCAAGGGCGGCGGAAGCTCAGAGACATTGGGGGGGGGGGGGGGGAGAAAAAAAA